>PVJH01002382.1:0-170698 GCA_004026705.1 Nesogale talazaci | reverse complement strand
GGTCCCGCGCCATCCTCACACGTGTCCCTGTGCTTGAGCTCCGTGTCGCAGCCACTGTGCCAAACCAGCTCCTCTTTCCGCCACCCCTCCACCTTACCCAACATGATGGCCAGGGGCTGGTCTCTCCTGACCGCATAGCCAACGTTAGAAAACCAAAGCATTGCCATCCTTTCCTCTAAGGAGTCCTCTGGCCCTACTTCTTCCAAGACAGACCACTTTGTCCTTTTAGCAGCCCATGGTCCTTTCAATATTCTTCTGCACTATTTGTATACACCAATAATTCTTCCATCTTCCTTATCCAATGTCCAACTGTATCCATGCAAATTCCAACTTTCCATACAATTTCCTGTATCCACAGTTAAGTCTGTAGTGTGTCAATTATATAATGTGTGTTGGGGCAGTGGTGAACCATCTTAAAAGTCAATAACCAAAACTGACAAAAGAAACAAAGCCTGAACAAAACATAGCATTCATGATGCAGATGATTAAAATGAAGCTGAAAGCCAATAGGAAGTATATACGTCTTCAATGCAGCATTACTCACAATAGCCAAAAAGTGAGGAAAATCTTGTGTTCATCAACACATGAATGGATAAACAAAATGTGATCTATTCCTACAATGGAATATCTTTAATCATAAAGAAAGATGAAGTTATGATACATGGTACAACATGAATCATTATGCAAGTCACACACAAAAAGGCAAATATTGTAGGACCTCATGTTGATGAACTATCTAGAATAGGTAAAAACAGAGATCAAAGCTTATTAGTAGTTACCAGGAAGAAATGGAGCAATTGCTTAAAGGTTACGGAGCTGCTTTGGGGGCTGATGAAAATTTGGGGGCTACTTATGATGGTTGCATAACACATGGTAACGTCTTGGAATTAGATGCTTAAAATGACTAAAACAACATTTATGTTCATGCATTTTTCACTACAGTGAAATTGTTTAAATAATGTCTATAGGAGATGCACCAAAATAATGCAGGATGGTGGGCATGATTAGTGATACAGTTGCAAACTAATAAAAAATAAGACTAATCGAGTTGAAAATTACTGAAGCTGGGTAATGGGTATATATATGTTTGTTTGCACTACTCTGTCTGCTTTGAATATGCTTAAATTTCCCCATAATAAAAAGGTTGTCTTTTCTTATTACATCACGGACAATCAGGGTTTACACCAGGGACAGGGCAGAAACGTGTTTCAGATGAACATGGATTTTTAGTACAACTCTGAATAGTGTAGAATATAAACTTCCTGTTTCTTCCTTTTAAACTCTTTGCTAAAATTAAATTTCTCACACTGCTTCTCACCAAATCTATACTTTTGCTTCTGTTGTTGTGAAGTGTAACTGTTGACACAAAGACTTTCCTGGCTATATACATTTGAGAATCAAAGGTATATAAAAATACATACAGTATCATAAAGGTTTTGTGTGCATAGTTCTCCAGGACAGCCATATGAGGGTGCTTCAAAAAATAAATCTTATTCTCATTGTATTCCATTTTCCCTCTGGCCCCTGGTGGCGTAATCAGTTACGGGGTGGCCTGCGAATTGCAGTGGTTCAAAGCCACCAGCTGCAGCTCACCCTGAGCAAGGCTTCCTGTGTCTGTAAAGACCTCCAGTCTCCCAAACCCGCAGGGGGCAGTTCTACTCTGTCCTCTAGGGGCGCTATGAGTCAGAAACCACTTATGACCATAAATGTTTTAATTTTTGTTTTTGTATATACAGTGGGGAAACTATGCAAGGGGTCTTAGGACCGGGCTGAGCCCCGGTGGCATAAGTGGTTGAGTGTGGGACTGCGGCCCGCGGGCTTGGCGGTTTAAATCCAGCGGCGGCTCTCAGGAGCGGCACTGGGTAGCGCCCACGACCACCAGAGGCAGTGATGCCCCCCCAAACAAAACAAACACACCTACATTAGCACAATGTTTAAGTGGCTAACATCCACTGCTTTCAGTGGATAATCTACTTTGCAAAACCACAATAATTTATCTGGAGCTGAACATTTTAAAATATAGCTTAACTAGATCTTCATACAGGAGCCTCAGTGGCACAGTGGGTTATACATTGGGCAATTAATCCCAGGGTCAGCAGTTCAAAACTCCCAGCTGAATCCTTGGAGAGGTTTCTATTCCCATAAAGTATTACAGGGACCATTAGTTCTACCATGCCTTATAGGGGCTCCAGAAATTGGAATGGACTTGGTGGCAGTAGTTTGTTTTTTTTTTTGTTTTGTTTTGTTTTTTGGTAGGCATCACTGCCTCTGGTGGTCAGTGCTGCTCCTGAGAGGCGCCGCTGGATTTGAACCACCAAGCCCATGGGCTGCAGCCCCGCACTCAACCACTTACACCACCAGGGCTCAGCCCAGTAGTTTGGTTTTTTCTATCTCCATATAACACCACCCAGAAGTGTCACTTGTGTTTGCTTCCATTTCAGGACAGGATTCCATGGCTCTGCAAGTTGCATGACATATTGCTAAGGTAAGAGAGTTCTGGCCTTGTGATAAACTGAGTAAAGAAAAGCCAGTGGAAAACACGGGAACAACACACACCTGGAATCACAACCAAATAATGAAACCATCTTAGAATGTATTGTACTTCCGGCAAGAATGCTGAGATTTCAATCAGCCACAAGCAACGTGCCGTTTGTTAGGCTCTGGAGACAAATCCACAGGCACAGAGTCAGTTCTGACAGAGCAGCATTGTGCCGGTTTCCAAGGGGGCAGACAGCCCCATCTTTCTCGCAAGTGATTGGGGAGTCGAATTGCGGATCTTATAATTTTGCAGCTTGCGACATGGCTCCAAAACCACTAGCTGGGAAGCTTACTCAGTGATCTGTCACAGGCCTCCAATGGTTTTCATCTGTAAAATGGGGATAGTTTCTACTTGGGTGATTATGAAGAATGAGGTAATGTGAAACAGCACATAACAGTGTCTAGTAATAAGTGCTCAAGAAATTATAACAGATGCCAAACACAGCTGTTTGCTTTTTTCACAACCCCTTTGACATAAATGGCAGTCCATCTGACATAAACAGATACTCTGGAGATCAAATGTAGTGACCTGAAATGGATGCAGAAATGAAGATCTCCCGGAAAGCACAGATCAGACCTCTTTGTTGTTAGCAGTCATTGCGTCTGCTCCAAAGCATGCCAGCCTTGCATATAACAACCAACCACTGCCAGTCCTGCAGCGTCTTCATGGTCATTGCTGAGTCCACTGCTGCAGGAGCCCAGTGCTGCAGCTCTTACGTCAATCCATCTCATCGAAGGGTCCCCTCACGTCCACTAACAAGAATGGCCTTTTCATGCAGCAAAAGTTGACAATACTTCAACATTTGAAGTATTCTGAGGGATCTATTTCTATAAAATCTAGTTTTGAGGAATCTCCTTGAAGAAGGCAAACTAGGCAGATACACTACTCAGAACTTCAACCAAGACTGAAGAAACCAAATGAAACAAACAGGCCAAAGGAAAGGAGGAGGAAGTAGTTCAGACACTGATGAGAGAAAGAGCAAACAAAAACATACTGAGGTACTTGACTGGTAAACTGCAAAGCAACGCATTACCATTAATGACTGCAAGCAGCATTTCAGTATAAGCAGGAGCAGGACCGAGAAAACCAGCTTGTTCACCAGACTGCTCCCGTTATCAGTAATCGGCCATCCAAGAGGTGTGCTCTTCCCCAACTTCCCAGTCACCAGAGGTGCACACTCTGTACCCCCTTCCCACCCACCCACCCACCCACGGAACCAAAGACCAAAGTTGGCAGGGATTTCATCTTGCTTGACTACAATCAATGCTCATGGAAGCAGCAGTCAAGAAATCAAGGAGTTGCTTTAGGTAAATCTCTGCTGCACAAGACTTCTCAGGTGAGCCTTGAAGCATGTTACTTTGAGGACCAAGAAGCCTCCATTCCCAAGTGAACTTCCTGCTCCTAGCAGCAGGCCAACCTGATATGCACATTTAGCCTCTCGAGCTCTACAGGAATCCTGAGTGGACTACAAGGGGTCCCTTTATTAGAGTTTTGTCACTTTGCCTCCATTTCTGGCTCAGGCTTTTTCTCAGAGCACTCCTAGGAAAGTCATGCTTTGCTTGCTACACTGATGCTCCCTTTAGTTCTGCATCTTCTGGAAACTTGCTCTGATTTCCTACCATACTGTAAAGACAGCTGTGAAATTCCAATCACTGAACATGCTGTGAAAGAGCCCCTGAGATCTGCTGTGTTTGTGTGATGGGGGTGCCCAGTGACTCTGTGCCCATACCCCAATCCATAAGAGTTGACCCAATACTGACCCCACACAAAAGTGCGCCAGACACATTGATCAAGTTTTCTTAATACAGTTCTAGCTCAGGTACTCTGAGCTGCTCCAAGAGATGACAATTAAGTGATGATCCAGTAACTAGATTCAAGGCCAAGATTCCTCAATTCTGAAAGAAAAGTCATCAGTTCTTCATCATTTTTCCCCACTGTTTAACGGCTTCTATGAACACCTCCTTCAAGAATTGACACCAAACCAATCAATCTCAAGTTAGCTTCAATTCCCAGCCCCCACCCCCAAGTATGTTAGGACAGAATTTTTCTCCAGAGGTCTCAGCTGCTGCTTGTATGATTACCAGGCCTTTCTTACAAGGTGCCTTTGGAGAGACTCAAACCTACAACACTGGGACATGTTATATTTGTACCATGCAGGGACTCCTAGAATTGGCACAGATTTTAAATGTCTTCATTCTTTAATCGACCCTCCTCTCCCCCTTTTTAAAAACAGAGATGTTGCCTCCGGACAGCATGTGGTGCTAGCTTGTTCAGCTCTGAAGAAAATGTACAGAGACATCTTAATACGAGGCCAAGATGGAGCCCCTCAGGAATGTGGTGGGCCAGACCAGGTGAATCTCTTCGTTGTCCATCTGTGCGGGACATTCGAGGTCATCTCTGATCGCTTACACAAAAGAAAAGGGCATTTTATGCCCCCTGAGCTACTGCAGTCTCAGTTTAATACTTTGGAGCCCCCATCAGCTCCAGAAAACTTCATCCAAATCAGTGTGGACAGAGAACTTTCTGAAGTCATCGCTACCATTTGGGAAACTCTAAAAGTGCAGTGAGGGCTATTTTCCTCTCAGTGGTCCGGGGCAGAATTAGGCTTAAATTGCTATCTCTTCCCAAACCTTGTATCCCAGGCAACCATTTTTCCTTAAGGTATGCTCACTGGATGTATTGTAAGGTCTTTGGAGATACCCTTAAAATCATGCAGGAGCTCTGAAAGGAAAGCTTAATTGAAGTCTGAGTCAGAAGAAATTCTGTTTCAATGTTGGGAATCCCGGCCTTAGTGCATGATCATGCCTATACTTGTACGAATAAATGAGATGTTACCATCCTTGGTATAACCTGGAAACTGGTATTGGGAGCAGAAACCCACATACAATACCACGCTTTCACCAATAAGTGTCTGCACATCACATATCTTTGTACAGGCATAATGGTCTTTATTGTGCTTTTGGGGGATGTTTCACAGATTGCCTTTTTTTACAAAGTTTTGAGCAAGTCCACCGGCACCATTTTCCAAACAGGCGTTTTATTTCATGTCTGCGTCACATTTTGACCATTCTCATAATTTTTTCAATCTTTTTCATGGTGCTATCACACCTAACTACAGTATCAATGTAGCTTTTTGCACTGGGGAAGCAAAAAGTTCATGACTCCCTTTCTGGGATTTGGCTTATTGCAATGGTCCTGACACAAGTCCACAATACTAAAAGGTGTGCCTGTCACCGTTGTCCTTGAAAGTAGTTCAGAAAGACTTCAAAAGCCTTACAGGTAATTAACCCCCCAAAATTATTCCCAATAGAAAAAAAAATTAAAAGTTACTTTAAAAAGGAATTTTTCCAGGAGAAAGTATTGCCAAAATCAGTGATTTAAGCAGTTACTGCCCCAAAATGTCTGAATTTCCTGTGTCTGAGCCCGAAGACACAGATGTTGGTGCTTGTCCCTAAGTGGGCAGCATGGCTGGAGTGAAGTACGCACCCAAACGCCAGGCCAGCTGCTGCTCATTCATTTCTGCCTCGGGGCAACCTCGTGGTGGAAGTGCTCCAGGAACTTCTTTTGCCTGTCTTTAGAGCAGCACGTGGCCAAGACTTCTGCATGTGGTGCTGCTTGGGTAGGTTAGACCCACCAATGTTTAACTTAGTAAACCCACCATCCGTCCAGTTCAACTCACAGCAACCCCACAGGACATAGTAGCACTGCCCTGGGGGTTGCTGAGAGGAAATCTCTCAGGACCAGTCAAGCCACTGCTTGACCCACAATGCCACCAGGGATCCTTTTTTAGTTAGCAGTCATGTGCAAACCACTTGCAGGTGCAGGGCTCCACATATCAGAGTGATTGCAGGCCCTACATTAAACACTATCCAGGCACTACCCGCCCTCGCTATTCTCACAAAGTGCTCAGCTGGTAACAGAGGCCAGTGGTTCGAAGGTACAAGCTGCCACTTGGAAAGAAAGATGCCATCAGTTGGCTTCCATAAAGATTACAGCCTTAAGGAATGGTAAGATACATATATGTTAAGAGCTCCCACTAAAATGGTTAAAAAATTAAAAAAAGACAACCACCTTGGGCACCCTATAGGGCAGAGTTGAACTCTGACCTCTAGGTGGCTGAGTCTGGATCGGTTGCTTCTCTCAGCCGCCTGCGTCTTGTGCCCGCTTGTGCCTGGGTCTCCAGTCTTCTCCAGCACTGGCTGCTGGTCCTTCCACACACAACCAGTAGACCTCAGGCTTGGAGCCGTGACCATCTCAGTGCAAGTCAGCCACTTTCTAGGCTTGGTTCCCTTTTCAGCTTCCTTCCATGTGTCCCATGTCATTTTTCATTGAAAGCTTTCAATTAAACACAATGACATTCTCTTTATATATTAAAGTGGGTCCTTTAAAGATAAAAGTACACATTGAGATGTAAAAACTGCTGGTGGAGGGAAATGAAGGATGCAGGGGTCTTACTGATAGAATCCACCCCCTTCATTTTACAGATGGGAACTCAGATTCAGCAAGTCCTTGACGCCAGGTTAGTGCTGACACCCACCTGTCCAAGGAGACTGTAATAGCCATCAGTTAACTCACTCACTAGCAAGGGACAATTAGCCACTTTTGCCTAAATAAACTCTGCCACTGAGTTGATTCTAACTCATAGCAAACCCTTGGAGATAGTAGAAACTACTGTGGGTTTGTGAGACTAACTCTTTAAGGGAGTGGAAACCATCTTTTCAAACTGCTGACTCCTGATCGCAATCCAGATCTGGGCTTGTTTAAGGATGGTGCCATTCAAGACTGGTTTGGTTCTGACCAAGCAAAAACCATATTGGACAGGCCACAAAAGACATGAACGACCGACCAAGAGTGTCTCAGGTTGGGAGGCCCTGACTAGGCGCGAGGCTAACACAGGGACCGCAGGTGGAGGAGGCCATTCAGAGGTATGGAGTGAATTCCCTTTTTCTGATTTCCATGACCTTGGGCATCTCCCAGTGGCAGCATACCACAGGGAGCAAGCTTTTCTCAAACGGTCTGTCCAGGGGAGAGAAGTCCATTTGATGCCATCTTCATAGAGATACCTCTGTGGGGAAGTCAAACTGCTTGAATGTGGCTCTTCTATCCATTGTCTTCGGCTCCCACAAAATGATAGGGGGGAGCTATGCTAACAGCTGTGCTAACAAGGTGTGAAGGATTCTAACGTAAGGATCACTAACCTCTCAGTTCCTCTACATGTGAGAAACCAAAACAGGGATACTCCAGAGACCATCAAGAAAGGACAGCCACCAGTAGCAGGCCAGTTTCCTGAGGGGGATCCTTGGTAGAGTGGCAGAAGTAACACACGCCATAGCACTGTGACCAGAGACCATGAGACGGACACCAAGCAGCAGGCCCTTAGAGGCAGAAGCCAAAGGATCGTGTGGCTGAGCAACAGCACTGCTGTGTCCTTAAATGTTTTCTGACCCCGGCTTAACTTCCCCGTGGTCTGTGAGTTCTATTTGGCCAATGCAATGGAATATCTAACCTAGCAGATAGGTAAAGGAGGCTGGTAGTGGAGGCATGTCTGACCTCTATCTGTGGCAATCGACCTTGGGCTGGTATAGAGTTAGATTCTCCACCCTGCTGCAGCTGGATGGCTTGAAATTGAAATCATTGCGGGAGATCGTCTTTCAGCCACATTAAATTGCAGGTCTATAAAGTGAGCAGGTATACCCAAGAGGAACATCTCAGAAGGGTCAATGATGAAAATGGCAACATTCCCTAAAAGTAATGTTGAAGACGGTAAGGAAGGGGCAGGAAAACAGGACAAACACAGCGGGGAAAAGGGGAGAGTAATGACACACTGTGGGGATTGCACCCAATGTTATACCACAATAGGTGTATAAATTGCTGGCTGGGAAAATAATTTTTAAACTTTCACCTAAACTACAATAAAACATTCACAAAGAAAGCCCAGGCCTTGAATCTCAAAATATCCATTTAGGATAGTGGGAAATGTCTTTTTTAGCTTGGTAATATCGGAGTAAAGTGAATAAACAAAACAATAAATGCAAACCAGATGCTATCAAATCGATTGACTCAATGGTGACTGAGCCCTCAGGTGTCAGAGTTAGAATTGGGCTACAAATCTCTTTCAACAGCTGATTTTTCACAAACAGGTTACCAGGCCTTCCTCTGGGTCACTACTGGGTGGATTCCAAACTCCCACCTTTCCACCCGTGGCAGAAAAATGAAGTCTGTTCATAATAAACCTGAGCACAATCCCTAATTCTAGTCAATACAGAAATGAAATTTAGCAATTTCTATACACACAAAAAATTTCAAGAATGCATTAACTTCTAGAAATACGTTATCTGTATGCCATTTTTTATTCCATTTGAAACTCTGATGAGATGTTTGGTTTCAAAAAGCCGTGTCTTTCTGCCAATACAACACATCTGCTTCTGTAATTGTCCCTTCACAATAATCCACCTAAGGGTACAGCATCTAATGACATACCATATTCTAGTATGGCAGCACCACTACATACTGGAAAACATGGGTTTCAAAAATTACTCTTTGGGCTGAGCCCCGGTGGCGTAGTGGTTGTGCGCGGGACTGCGGCCCACTGGGACGGAGGTTCAATCCCAGCAGTGGGGCTGGGCCTCCTACTCCCACCACTGGAGAGCAGTGATGCCCCAAAAAAACCAAAAAAAAAAAAAATTACTCTTTTATGATCTCCTTTAGAGAGTAAAGGCATATTTTATAACTTGCTTAGGTTAAGTTTTACTATAAACCTATTTCAAAGGAGTCTCTATAAAGTAGTGGTTGTTTGGCAACAGAGACTGCAAAAGCCGACAAGGGGGAGGTGTAAGGCAGTACTGCCCTCTGCTGGCTCCAATGGTTAAGCGAGTCTCATTTAGTGAGGGACGGCAGGATCCTGCTCCTCCCACTACACCCACTGGACTCTTGGATCTGGGGAGAAGCAGGCCAACCCAAGTGTTTGAAGTGGCACAAAATAGATGGCAACAAAAGGTTTCCCCACACTGCAAATATCACTTATGAAAAGTAAGTCGACACTTTTGCTCCAAAATCATCGAAACTGGGCTGAGCCCCAGTGGCATAAATGGTTGAGTGCGGGACTACAGCCTGCGGGCTTGGCAGTTCAAATCCAGCGGCGGCTCTCAGGAGCAGCGCTGGGTAGCGCCCACAACCACCAGAGGGCAGGGATAACCCCCCCTCCCCCCAAAAAAAGAAAAACAAATAGAAAAAATAGATGACTAGTACCTTAAGTGCATCAAAAGTCTTCATTAAAAGTAAACAGAAAACCTATGGAATTGGGGGAAAAAATTTTAACAATGACATGACAGATATGGGACTAAACTCTGAAATCTATAAAAATTAGATTTCGGGGCTGAGCCCCGGTGGCGTAGTGGTTGAGTACGGGACTGTGGCCCACAGGCTTGGCGGTTCAAATCCAGCGGCGGCTCTCAGGAGCAGCGCTGGGTAGCTCCCACGACCACCAGAGGGCAGTGATACCAACCACACACACACACACACACACACACACACACACACACACACATCACCGAAACCTTTATGGAACAAACGTAACAGATAGGGAATGTGGACTCAGTGGGGGAAGGCTGTCCAGCTCCCACAGGACAGAAGCGGTAAACTGCTGGGATTGATAAAAATTGCCTGGTCTTTTTTTCTCATTGCTCCTGTGACTGTCCTGTGCCCTTTAGAAAAAAAACAATCAAAATTACCCTAGTGGAACTCTTTTTTTAAAAAGTCCACCCACACTTTCTGCGCTGACTTCGGTGTCTTGGATTTAACTGGTCCAGCAGATGCCCTTCGGAAACCACTTTCTGACTGGATCCTTGTTAGAAGGCACTCTGCGGGATTATATTGCTGAGAGAACTTGTCTGCAGCATACATTGACGGTTTGGAGTAACCCTGTGGTTAAATGACCTTGAACCTTAGTGGTGACACATTTTGCCTTACACCCATCCACACAGCCCCACCCCAACCCAGACTTCACCCTCATGCCACCCACCTTCTCACAACTGGCCAGGCTATCATCGCCGATGTTTATCAGACATAATACAGACAGTCATGAGACCAGAACCTAGTAGATTACAGACTCTGTAATGCTCACCCTAGAGTCTGAAGGAGTATAGCTATGTGTAAATATCCCCCTCCCTCTGCATCTGAGTAATGAGGAAACATGGATCTATTCAGAGAAATGCCAAGTCTTTTGGCTCTAACAGCTGATGCTCCTTGTTTACAGCCAGCGGTCTTCTTCCATCCCTCCCCAAGCCCTTGGCCAAACTGAACCAGTCAAGAGTTTGGAAGTCACCCCTGACACATGTATGACCTGGCCATCTCAGGTCCTGACTCAGGACCCAGAAAAGAGGCAAGGAGCTGCCATGAATTCGCTGGGCAAGACACCGCTTCGGGGTGCCTGGGGTGCTCTGAGCAGTTGGACCCTCATGCACTGTGCCTCCCTGAAGACGACCCTGTGTATGTACCAAAAGGTTTTCTTTCAGTGGGTAAGAGGGTGAAAACAGGTGGGAAGTTAGATCATAATCACTACAAAAATATTCTGGACAAGGATTAACAGTAACTACAATGGATACAGGGTTTTTATGGAATGAAAAGTTCTTAAAACACCTGCAAGGCATGGAAAAAGCTAGAGAACAGTATGGTTAGCAAGCTTAGTCAATCTTACAAAGATAATATTTAACAACATTATTAGAAGGAAAAGCCAAGAAAAGTGGTTTATGTACCAAAAGGCAAACCGTTGATGACTCTGAGGAGGTCTGGAACAGGCCTGGGAGCAGGGCCAGGGGAGGGATAGGACACTCAGGAGAACCAATGGAAGGCTGGAGAAAGAGAACCACACATGTCGTAGGTGTAGGAGGATACTGTCAATTTCTGAAGGAGTGCACTTCCTGAGATATGCTGTGTAAACATATACAGTATGGTTCTTTTAAATAAATAAATGAAACAAAAATCCTCTGGATGTATTCACTATCCCTCAAAGCTAAACACTAGCCTAAGTGGCTTTAAAATAAAATGGAGAAAAGTAAAACTAAAATGGATGGAGTCTACTGACAAATAAGTTCATCTCCACCAAAAAATGAAAAGTTCTGAAACCAAATGTTGGTGATGACTGCCTAAAACCATGGATGTATTTAATGGCCACACAACTGTAAAGTACACGAACGCCTTTCTCACAGGAGCTGCACCAATCTCACCTCAATGTATTACCACTTATCAGGAAAACAAACTAAAAGAGTCTCTTAGGCAGGCTTTGTCACGCATACTTTTGTAGAATAGTCAACCATCAGCCACATCACTACTTCAATCACGAAGAGGTATGAGCAGTAAAGAACAAAATGTACTCTTCCCTCCCCTTTTTTCCCCCTTTGTGGTTATAGTGTACAAAGTCACCGAGAGAAGTGCGAGAGATGAAGACAGAAGTAGATACTGTTTCACACAAAATCCTGCAGTGAGGATGAGTAGATACCTGGGCAGACACACTGGTTTTAATAGGTGTGGGAGGGAGAGTGGAAGGTTGAGTGTGTGCTATCAGTTTGTGTATTTAAAATGCACTCATGAACGTGGTGGAGCATACAGGGGACAGAGTTACTCCCTGAGTCATACATACATCACCAAACACCTTGAGGAAATGAGTGGCTGGACCTGGGGCTCCAAGACCACGGCTTTGGAAGAGCACAAAGACAATTGGCATAACATAGTCCATAAAGACAGTGTTCTATATCTTACTTTGGCAAGTACTGGGGTCTGGGGTTTAAGAAGCTCATGAGTAGCCATCTAAAGTGTAACTACTGACCTCTCCCTGTCTAGAGGAAAGAAGAGTGACAAAAATCAATGACATATGTAAAGAATGTACTCAACGGACGATTCGAACAGCAGTCTCCACACCTCTGAGACCAGGAGAATTAGATGGCACCTGGCTACCACTACTGACCAACATTAGCCACACCAAGGGCTCACATTAGAGCTTCTGGATAGAGTGAGAAAGAAATGTAGAATAAAATTCAATCACAAAAAGGACCAGGCTTATTTGTTGGATAGGAATTGGTGCCCAGTCCCCACCACCCCTACTACTATGGCTCTTCGGTACTGTCAAGTACAGAAATAAACATCTTCATGGCTCAATTTTCAACCAAACAACATCAAAAACTGCCATCTAGTTGATGCCAACTCATTGCGACCTTTTAAGCTAGAGTAGAATTGCCTCTGTGAGTTGGAGACTGTAACTGCTTACAGGAATAGAAAACCATCTTTTCTCTCAGAGCAGCCGGTGGTTTCCAACTGCGGACCTTGCAGTTCACAGCCCATTGTTAACCTATGGGCTATGCAACCAGGGCTCCTAGCCAAACAACACAGAAGTCCAGAAGAGGAACACAAGGAAGAAGCACACAACTTAGAATAATCAACCACTTGAGCTCAAAAGGGTAGCATCTACTCAAGGACAAAGTTCAGAATAGATAGCAAAGAAGGAAGTAGTACTGAAGAAATCAACCAATATTACTCCATCGGTCATACTGGCTGCACAAGATCTTTCATGTGTAGCAGGGCAAGGCTGTCACTGAGGCTAAGGTGCGCCTGACTCATCCATGGTATTTTCAATCTCTTCTGCATGTGAAGGTTGAGCAATGAATAAGGAAGATGGAAGGCATATTTGAATTAACTTGCCGATGACAATTAGTGAAAGTACCATAGAAGGTACTTTCAAAAAAGCCAACAAATCTGTCTTGGAAAAAGTACAGCCAGAAAGCTGCTTCAGTTCATAGAAAAGGACAACTCAGTAAAATAAAAGGGCAACAAAGAGAGGAAGACTCTCGACCAGATCGACAGTCACAGTGGCTGCAAAAATGGGCTCAAACCTTAGCAGTTGTGAGGATAGCCCAGGGCTGTGTTGTTGTGCGTGGGATACTTGAATGTCACACCAACTCAATGGCACCCAACAATGTGAAAGGAGGAGATATGGTAATGTAATTGTGATGAAATAAAACATGTATTAACTGACAAATGGAAAGTTGATTATGTTCTGTATACTTTCACCAAATTCGTAACATTTTTTAAATTTAACAAGTGGTCACCAATTCTGACATTCTTAAGTGACAGAGCTTCTGACTCCTCCCCTAACTCAGGGAAGAAAAACCACATGGCCCTTAGAATAGGGCATAAATTATGATAGGCCTGTTTTGGTCCTTTAAAACTATTATTTCAATTCATGTAGTAAAGGTATTTAACACCCCCAAGCCAATGTGGGGATCAACGGCTAGCTGTTATGTTTCTGGCTGAAAAACTCCAACTCCTATACACATTAAGCATCTTCTTACTCTGCATTGATCATTTCAATTCATGCCGTATTTTCCATCTTTAAGAAATTTTAAAAGCTTCCTCCCCCCACATCTCTACTGTGCCTCTCTCTGCAGCTATTGCCCTATTTCTCTAATCTCTTCACTTCAAATCCCTGTACTTCTTGGTACACCTCACTCCACGGCAACCAGAATTTTAACCCTAACATTCTATAAAGCCCTAGCCAGTCATTTCTACTAAAGTCTTTACTAAAGTCCCAGAACTAATGTTCAATCTACGGTGGGTACTTGAAGCAGTAGCATTTAACAGTTTATCACGCTTCATCAAGGTTATCTTCACTTGCTGAAATCAGGACATGCTCTCGGTTTTACCTAGTCAGTTTGTGTCTCCTGTGCTGATTTCCTTTCAATGCCCTTGCCAAGATGTTAGAGAACCAGGGCTGACTCTTCCCAAGCTTCGTTGATCAGTAGTCCCTCCCTGCAATTCTTGAGTTCAGGATTTCTGATCCTCGGCACCCAAATACCCTAAATCTGTACTATAAAGGCTTTCCTGTGCATTGTAGGATGTTTTAACAACATTCATGGTCTCCAGACATTATCGAAAGCCCCAGGGGAGGCAAAAGAGCTCCCAGCTGAGAACCACTAACTTTATCTAGTATCTTTACTGCTTTCATACCGGGCAGCTGTAAACGTGTCCATGCCTGAAACTCTGCAGCAGACTTATGGACTTTTCCTATACTTTCTGATGGTTCCTCATTTTCTTTGCCTTGCTACTCACTTCAAATCTTTATCAATAAATCTTATTGACTCGACCTTCAAAACACACTTCAAATTTGACTACTTACCTATCATCTGTATTGCTTCTAGACTAATTCAAGACCCTATCATCTTTCACCTGGATTACTATCCCCTACCAGTCTACCACCCATCTTTGGGTAGCTCCTACTCCATGGTCCTCATCTGGAAACTTGCAAGATATGCCAATTCTCCAATTCTAAAACCAGTAAGTCAGAAACCCTGAGGGTGAGGCCCAGAAATATGTATCTTTACAACCTTTCCACAGAAACACGCCTGTACTTTCTTTTTTTATGGCCCTGAGTTCCTACCTTGCTCTCATATCAATGTCCTGTGTTTTACCAATACTCAACAGGCTCACACTGGCAGATCTTTCTGCCATTTCCTAGAGTGACACCTCTCTGCCAATAGTCTTCATATCTGTTCAAGTGTCACCTTATCAATGAGTACCCCCATATAGAGAACACCCCTTTCCTGACCTAGTTTCCTTACCTACCTACTTCCCTGCCATCAGACCTCTCAAACTACACATTTTATTTTTCTCTCTCCCCCTAGTTTTACCTCACTCCTGAACTCTAATTTGTAAGGAGAAACTTTGTTTACTGCTGGGTCTTTGGTGGAGTTGGTGAATGGCAGAGTTAGGCCATTTGGCTACTTACTACCCCAAAGGTTAGCAATTCAAATCCATCAAAAGGCATCTGAGAAAGCTGGCCTGGAGGTTTCTTTCCAAAAGCTCACAGCCTTCAAAACCCTACAGAGCAGTTCTACTCGCACACAAGCCTCTGAACTGACTCAACGGCGGCTCACTTCAAGAAACTAAGAAAGACCACTCAATAATCAAAACCCCATTGTCTTCGAGTTGATTCCAGTTCAGTGATCCTACGTAACTACCAATACTTAAAATCTTTTTGAAGACAAATTCCCATAGTGCAGCTAGTGGGTTTGAACATGACCTTTTGGTTAGTAGCTGGGTGCTAACCACTGCACATGTCTCAATCATTGTGGACTAGTACAGTTTAGGAAGACTTCAGAATTGAATCCAGAATGGATGGTAGGTTTTATTCTTTAAGTTCCAAGTAACGTGGGAAAATGGAAGTAAAAAGACAATGGGATTTCCCATAAACTTTTTGAAGTTCCTCATATAAGCTAATTTAAGATAAATTGCTGGGGGGAGGGGGGGAGGAAATACTGCATTTCTCTGCCTTAACCACAAGTTTTATGAGGGAGCTTCAAAAAGTTTATGGAAAAAATCCCATTATTTCTCATGAATATGAAGCCCCCTTGATTCACTATAGTACATACACATAGCTTGACTTTACGTTAGCAAGGAAAGAACACTTTGTTACTATCTACTCATTTTTATCCTTCCGGTTCTTTCTGGTCATCATTTGCCTATTAAGTTTACAGTTTGCACACTATCGTGGCACACATACTAATGATTCTGAAAGATATGTCACTAGTATTCCAAATACTGAAAGGGGTCTCCTCCCACGGTAGACAGGTTTCAATAGAGCTTCCAAAGAAGCCCTGATATTTCACCCAAAACATTTTCTGACTCACTTGCTTCCAACACATCATCAGGAGCTATCAATTGCCAGAGGAAGGCCACATGTTCGATGAAGGCCAGCACCAAAAAAGTGAGTGCTGGGTGAGCCGGACTGACCCAGGAGCCCCCAGGATGAAGTCAAGTATGCTGGCAGTCTTGAGGATTCGACAGTCTTTCATCCCACTACGCAGAAAACTGTCAGGAGTCACCACTGTCAACAACAGATACCTTGCGTCTTCCCCAACAAAGCTTCCTTTTCTTCACAATAGTAGTTAAACCAACTCGAAATTTGGAACAGCTGTCATTTTTCTGATTGTTCAGTATTTGCTACACTTTATATCCCATTTGGCAAGTAAACTGCTAAAATGCTATTTTTTATCATTCCATTCTTTATTCCGTTTCTAATAAAGAACTGAATATGTAAGAGCAAAGTTAGTGTACAATACTTGTAATGTCTTTTAATGCTTTGAAATATTTAGTATTAAACATTGTGAACTTCAACATAGATATTCACATCTAAGTATTAGAAACAAACAACAAAACCACACTACTGTAGGAGCTGAAATGTATTTAAGCAATTGCCCAGTGGAGAATACGCCATAATTTTTATCAGCATGTTTTACATAAGAAGCACGAAGCCTTGTCCAAAGTCAGGTACAGAAACGAGCAAGCAAAACCCAAAACCATTTAACCTTGCAGTTAGCTTTCCTTTTAAAACACCACAGTATAGAAGCACACTTTAACTGGAGGGAGGCTAGAAAAATAATCATCTAAAGCAAGATAAAAACCCCAGAAATCCAGTAGCCTTTAAGAGCCATGGCTGAAGAAAATAAACTGGAGGTAATGCTTTCATTCTACAAATGAGGCAAGACAAACCAAGTGTAAAAGCTAAAGATTTATTGTTACTTTTGATTAATAAATCGTCAAATTGATTATGACACTATCCCATCCTCTATATCACCATTTCCTAGTACAAATATTTTTCAAACCAAACTGAGGCATAAGGGAGAAATGAGCAAAGGTAGGTGAACATCTTCCTTTAACTTTAGTCATGCCTCCACAATAACCTTTGTACATACATACCTTCCTCCTAAGTAAAGTGTCAGAACAATGCATGGGCGGGCAGGTAACATGGCTTCATGACAGGTAACAATGGCTTCATGACTTTCTTGTTTCAACAGCAAGCAACGTACAGAAGTAATGATATTCAAAACTTGTATATCCCTTGATTTTATTGATCAGAACTCATATTAACATTTCAACATCCTGTGACTGTACATGAGAGAATATAATGACCTAAGAAAATACTGAACCAGAGTCAGCCAAATATTACTGACCCTCAAATTACATTTTAATTGGTCCTAAAGGAATGTACCACCCCAACAGTTTGTGAGTTAGTAAACAGAACTTCTTTGGAAAAGGAGGAAAAGGCTACATAACAGCCAAATGTTACTCAACATTGTTAACACGGCTCGTTGTTTTTCATCTTGAATATTTCTTTCACTACACTATATGCACAGAAAGCCTAACAGAATCTTGGTTGCCAGTATTATTTAGACTAGCTTAATCCAGGGTCAACATCCCCCCCACCCCTCCCAAAATATCCCTTCTTAGAGGCTCTGAAAATCACTATATTTAACTACTTCTTAGTAGAACTACCAAAACACTTCAGAAACAGGTGGCTCACAAATCATTTTTAAACTCATGTCTTTCCTGTGCATGAGAAACTGATACACCCAAAAAATAGCTCTATTACTTGTACGGTGGTTAGAAAGAACTGAAGCATCACAACATTTTCATTGAAAGCAACATTAATGATCGTAATGTCTGCTTAACTATCTATGGGAGAAGCTGGAAATCCTAAGCAAATCCACTTTTGGGTCTATTACAGTGTCCCCTCAGTCTGCACAAAGATTAAAGTAATTTACATCAATCAGTGAATGTTTGAGACAATGTTACATTATGTGTTCTGTACAACTAATTGTCCATAAAGAGATAACCAGAATCAACTTTTTTATTGTATGTTCAACAAACCTAACTGGCACTTTTGCAGAGAGATGTTTATCAAAGATGCTGTAAGATTCTACACAATTAGGTAATACTCAGCTGAAAGAGTATTTCCTTAACCGGTCTCCATTTTTGGCCTACAGGTGTTTTGCTCATATAGCTACTGCAGTTAAGTTTCTGGAAATGCAGTCCAAAATGTGACTATAATACGGTATACAAACAAAACATATAAAAAGCAACTCACCCACCCCAAAATTAAAAACAAAAACCTGTCAATGGTATAAATCTTACAGCATTTTGTTAGCAAAAATACATGCCAAAGTCACAATAAGGAATAGTGTACCACAAATTATAGAGCGCAAATGATTTGCTTATTTTTAATGCTTTTATTCTACATAAATTACTACCATAGGCTAATGTTTAAAAAGCAAATAAATTGGACAGCTGTAGGACAAAATCCATTCACCTGACTATAAAAGGTGATTATCTGTCAGATTTTTTTTTAAATTACAATAAATGTAGAAGTGTTTGATACATGCAATAGCCTTAATTGAAAAACGCATTGATTCCCACTGGTCAAAGGAAAAAAAATACACACTGAAAAAACCTACATATCTTACTGTACTCCACCTTAAAAATTATCATATTGGGCTTGTTTATAACAGCACAGAATTCCAAGAGTCAAAATGAAATAAAGCGGTATTTTAAAGATTTAAGAGCCGTTATCAAAAATAAATTACATTTTTTTCAAGTTACAGAAATGCTGCTATGAAGGCTGGGAGCCCAGTAACCTTTCAATAGCCGCATTGATATCACCACCTGTTGCTATTAAAGCTTGCAAGTTTGCTTCACGGTTCAAAAATCCCATTGCGCTGAGCTGTTCCAGTTGTTGTTGAAATCTGACTTCTGGATTCTGTAACTATTAAAGGGGGGAAAAGAAACTTTAAGGAAAATCTTATCACTTCACACCTATTTAAATTATTTAACTGTCTTATGGTAAATACTAGCGTACTTAGCTTTAAATGTACTTCTTTCAGAAAATACATTCAACAATTTAAAAAGTCTGCTGTTGTTGTTTGGGCCAGACTCCTGGGAACTCTATGTACAATAGAACAAAATATTGCCTGTTTCTGTACCCTCTTCACAACTGTTATATCTGAGAACTTTTTTTATTCCAAATTATAACAATTTATATCAAAACAAAGAAAACACAAAACCAAAAAAAGTTAATACTTTAACCATTATTTTAGATCAAGCAAAAGGATCATAAAAATATAAGAAAACTTAAAGGCTCACCTGCCGATAGGCTGAAAAAAATCTATTCAATTTAATCAAATCAATGGCAACTAGCAATTATTGATAAATTGGTTAATTATAACAGTCAATGTCCTCATATGTAACATTCTAGAGCAGTGGTTCTCAACCTTCCTAATGCCACGACTCTTGAATGATTCCTCATGTGGTGATCCCCCAACCATAAAAATATTTTTGTTGCTACTTCATAACTGTATAATTCTGCTACTGTTATAAATCAGGTGACCCCTGTGAAAGGGTCATTTGACCCCCAAAGGTGCTGCGACCCACAAGTTGAAGACTGCTGTAAACTAGAGATTCCCTAGTGGTGGTGCAGAATATACATCAAGACTTGAATGTGAGTTAATTCTTCGGAGAAGAATTCCAATTTCAAGCCCACAATGTACACTGCTAATCCTGACAATTCAGCTGCAATTGTCCTTCAGCAATAGGCAAGCCAAAAACACATAGATAGCTTATCAATCCTGGAAAATCTGATTAATAGTTCAGATTATATCATAATTAATTCTGACCAATATAATTTTATTAATTCCACAATGTACTGAATACCTAATGAGCCAAATGCTATGTTCTGTGTGGAGAACACAAAAGAGCACTGTTTATTGCATTTAATTAAAGACTGAAATGAGACAGCATTCTATAAGACCCTGACAACTTTTTGTCAGGTAAAGTTTGTTCCCAAACTATCATCACAGGTTTAAGTTTATTCAATGTTTACTGTTACATTTGGATCATCACTGTATCAAGAGTAAAGCTCAACCTCATCGTGTTAATTCCTCATCACAGTGACCCTACATAACAGAGTATAACTCCCCCAGTGGGTTTCTGTGGCTTTAACTCTTTAGAGGAGCAGCAGAGTGGATGGAAGATTTAAAACCCACTTTACTACCAGGGATTCTTTGTATATATAAAGACTAGACTATAGTTTACAATATAGAAAAAACTGTCTAGAGGTACTTGAGATAAGTTTCCATTCTTTCCTGACAAACTTTTATGAAACAAATGATTTCAAATGGTGTTCAAAAAGCACTCCAAGAGACTCTAAAACAAAGAGTGAATTCTCAAGGTAACTATTCTCAAAAATCAAGGTATTGAAAGTTGTAGCATTCCTGTGAATTAAGCTGCTGGTGAATCCCCTTCTGACTAGAAATGGGAATAACCTTGCTATCACGCAGAGTCCATGGGAAAGTGGATTACTGCAGGTGCAGTTGTTAGAATTTAGTATCTTATTATTTAATCTCCCCTTTAACCCATTTTAGATTTGCTTTCTTTTGACTGATTTCTTTGTTTTACTTTGTTATTGTTAAGTTTTCTTTTGTATGTTTTCCTGTAAATAAAATCCAGGATAGGTAAATCTATAAAGTGTAATTGGACCAATGGTTTCTTGGGTAATGGCAAGGGAAGTTGCAGGAAACAGGGAGCTAATACCAATCAGTACAAGAAAGAAGACAATGTTCTAAGATTGGGTGTGGTGAGGATTGTGTAATTCTTAGTCCGACTGAACTACTGAATTGTGTGATATGTGGAGACTGTGCCCAAACCGTTTTTAAAAGGGGTGCTATTTTAAACCTTCCCCTAATTCAAAATAAAAATTGTCTTTGAAGTTGTAGCATTTGTTCCTAAAAGATAAAAATGCTTTCTTTAGGGCTGAGCCCCGGTGGCATAGTGGTTGTGCGCGGGACTGCGGCCCAATGGGATGGAGGTTCAATTCTAGCAGCGGCTCCACAGGAGGAAAGGCTGGGCCTCCTACTCCTACCACCAGAGGGCAGTGATGCCCCCCCCCCAAAAACAAAAACAAAAAAAATGCTTTCTTTATTCATACAGAACCAATGTTAACACAATTTTTATAAAGCCACTGTTTCAGAATCTATTATCTGTGAGGGTTTGTTTGTTTGTTTGTTTTTTAAGGGTTTGTTTTTTATAACAAACGTAAGTCTATGAACTGCTTCACTCTCATTATATTTTTCCACTTTTCTAACATTAAAGCATGTGAAATGTGAACATAAAAGAATCATCACCTGTGGATTTACTCCAGCAAGAGCCTGCAGCATTTGCTGAATAAACTGCTGGTGTCCAGGTTCGGTGTTTCCTGGGGTGGGACTGGTATTTTCACTAGGTGCAGAGCTAGATCCACTGGTTCCAGAAGAGCCACCTGTGCCTCCTAATGCCCCCAGGCCAGGAGTAAACCTGTAGAAAGCACAAGTAAAGAATGGATAAACTCGGGATCCGTCCGCATTATATTAACTATATGAACCTTTGAATATTCTCACTTAAAAACATTCTCAAAAACAAAGAAGGCAGAACGGTATTAAATCTGAAATTTGCTGGGAGAGCAAAAGTAACATCATGAACTGGCAAAATCTTCCAAATTCAGCTTACCCTGGGATGAGGCCAGGGGCTTCTGTTGCCAATGTCTGTAAACCCTGCTGAATCTGTAACAAGGCCTGCATTGCTCTAGGATTTGACATCGCTGATAGTGTATCAGGATTCTGCATCTAAGGAGGAAAGAAAACCAGGATTACAAAAGAATTAAAATGAGTGAATGTGAAAATTTCCATCTTTTTTTGGCTACTTTTCTGGAGACAATCTAAAAACTTCTGGGCATTGCTAATCCAAAACTTGTCACCCAAATAAATACAAACAACAACTCTATGACACAATCTAATAAATACAGGTCAGACCTGAGGTCCTCCCAAAATCTATCATGATGGCCAGTTTCTAATCACCAGGAGCCACTCTGAAACCCAAACTGTTCTTCTTCACTAAAAGAAGACAATAGTATTACTTCTAACACACAAGTTCCAAACACCTAATTCATACATATGCAAGTCACATAATCCTCCTAACCAAGGGAGAGCAATTCCATCAATAATACACATTCAATAAAGTAAGTTGCAAACTTAAGAAGCTACATCCTTCATCAGGAGCCCTGGTGGTGTCACGGTTATGTGCAGGGCTGCGATTCGCAGGGTTGGCAACTGGAGACCAGCAGCAGCTCTGCAGGACAAAGACTGGCCTTTCCACTCCCCAGAGAGTGCTGTCTCAGAAAGCCACAAGAGTCAGCATGGACTCACTGGCACTGAGCTTGGTTTCTGGTTCTATCCTTAGGCAGCTTCACTATTTCCAATATACACCAGCTCCCTGACCAAGTAGGGCAGATTTATATTATTACAATAAATCAAGGACACACTAACCTTAACTAAGAGTCAACAGACCAGAGATTCACTTATCTAGTATTCCAAAGCTCTAGAACTAACAACCCTGCTTCAAAAGTACCAAGTCTGACTTCTATCTTTCCAGTATTAATAATCAAGTACCAGGACAATCCCAAATATAATTTACAATACAACCTTCCTCCTAAGACAACACTAGCAGTTTTATTTTTGCTAATTCCAAGGTCTGAGAAAATGAAATATAACCTTGGAAAACTGGCATATTAAATTCGGAGAAAATTAAAACGTTACCCAAATAAAAAATATGTAACATAGGACAGGGCAGCTCTTTCCAGTTACCAGAGATTAAAGCATAGTGCATAATATGGCACAATGAGGCACACTTTGAACATATTAAAGTAAAAGGAAGTAATAGTATGATCACAAAGCAATCGAAATCCCAAGTCCTCAAAAGTAAAAGCAAAATGGTTTTCTTTTCTCAAATTGAATGTTTAGGAAATAAAAGAAAATATTTTTACATACACAATCCTGCAATGATGTATTCTGTAAGCTTAAACAGAGGCTTGTAAAGTTATAGGGGAAGTAGGAGTACACTTGCAAATATACTTAGATTTCATGGAGAGTATCTGTATATGTGTGTTCACTACATCAGTTTATCTCTGAAAGTGGTGAGACTTGCAAGGGACATTTAAGAAAAAAAAAACTTAAAAGTAACCAATCATGTTGAGGGAATCAATTGCTGAGCCAAGGGGCTAAGTCAAGTCTCCAGGGATACTAAGGTCAATTGGTTTTAACAGTTTTACATCCCCCTTTGATGAGTAACAACTAAGATCTGAAAAGCTTGTGAGCAGTCACCTAAAATGCAACTACTGGTTTATCCCCATCCAGAGGAAAGAAGAACAATGAAAAGGCATTAAGAAATAGTCTAATCTAATGAACTAATGGACCCTCAAGACCAGAAGCAGATGGTGCCCGGCTACCATTACCAACTGTTCTAAAAGGTATACCTTAGAAGAGTTAGTGGAAAGAAAATGTGAAGCAAATTCAAAATCAAGAGATCAGGCTTACTGCCTGGATAGAGTTAGTGAGACACCTAAGACGATGGTTGTTACCTCAGACATAAACATAACTCACCTCTGAATAACAACAATCAACCATTTAAGATTAAAAGGGCAGCATTTACCCAAGGTCAAAGAACCAAAGTTCAGGAAAGGAGGAGGAATGGAAATAGAAAACACAAGGAGAAAGGTGAAATAAGTAATGGTTTACTGACGGGATTACAATGAATGAAATAAAAGTGTTATCAACTGCTGAATGTAAAACTGATTATCTGATCTACAAATCTTCACTAATTCACAATAAAGCTAGAAAAAAAATTCGGTATTTACTAGAGTGTAAGCCAATCTGAATATCAGCGGAGGCACCAAATTTTACCACAAAAACTGTACTACAAATATGTGGCGTAAGTGGTTGAGTGCGGGACTGCGGCCCGTGGGCCTAGCGGTTCAAATCCAGCGGTGGCTCTCAGGAGCAGCACTAGATAGCTCCCACAACCACCAGTGGGCAGTGATGCCCGCCCCCAAAAATATGCTGAAAAACTCAGTTTATACAAAAGTGTAAACAGTAAGCAAAAGTTGAGTAGTGAAATGGGCTCAGTAAGAAACTGATGTCTGTGAACTGACAGGATTCTCTCTCTCTCTATTCTATGTTTTGCTATCAGCCAGAAGAGAAGAAAATTGTTATCATCAAACTTTTTCAAGCAATCATTACCAAAGATAGCTGGCATCTTTTCTTACTCACTTGTTGAAGGAAAGTTGGGAGCTGTTGTCTCATTTGTTCTTGAAGCTGAGGATTTCCAGCAAATAGGGGGTTATTCAGCATCATCTATGGGGCAAGTGTTCAAACAATTTTACTGGAAATATCTGAAACAAGTAATGTACCTTGTTTAATATTCTATCTTCCCCAAGTACCAAATTTGGCATTCATAATGGAGGAAGGTAGAACATGAATAAAAAAGGAGACAGGAAGATACTGTCTATATGTGGAATCTTAGGGGAAAAGTGAAGCTCCTCTCAATGAGAATGGTGATTATGATAATGGCATGCAATATCCTAAAAAATAAAAGCATTTATGTCCTTAGGCTTTTCCTTGAGAAAAAGTGAGTATCTAATCTAGCCTTAAAGGAAAAATGAGAGTGAATTCATGAGGATACGTTTTCTACCACACCAACAATATAAACCTCATCAATAATACATGAAACAATACATGGCTTCTTTTTAAATCTCAACACTCCAAGTGCAGGCGGAAAAAATCCAGATTGGGAACCAATACATCTATCTGCCTACTACGAGAGCAAATATTTGGTCCAAAAAATAACAACACAAGACAACAACCAACTTGCTAGAGAAATGGTGTTGGTAGGCAGAAATAAGCCGGAACTAGCACTGAGAGATCTCTGGAGAGATGGCTAAAAGTTTTAAGACCTAAAAGATTTAAATCCACTGGAGAACATCAAGATTAGCATCTGAATTTCACCTCACTACCACTAGGGATGTGAAAAGTGGCATTGTGTCCTAGCCTATCTATGATTATGAATTTAAAAAGCAAAATCAACCAGAAACTAATAAATTCTCATAGCTTTGAAAAATGCCATTTTAGGTAATTTTCCCAATAGAGAGTTAAGAATCAAGTAACAATGACTTATTGATAGCCTAACTATCTGTCCAAAGTCCAGGGCTTGGGTAGGGGTAGAGGTAAAGGTGGTAGGTGTGTAATCCTAGACGTTGAGTAGTCAACCACATTTTAAAGGAATTGCATATAAAATAAAAAAACAGTTCATGGCTCTCCTTTTACTTCATTTACTGTTGAGTGAGAAGTAGATAATCCAATTAATTTCAGTACAACTATTAAAGCAGGAAATATTCACAGGATATATAGTATTTATTTCACAGTGCCCCATAAGTGCACAATAAGTAAATAAATACTTAAGGTCAACAAACTTGCTTTTTTCCTGGCACCAAGCACATGCTTCTTTGTTATGAGCATATTATCATTAATATCATTAACAATAATAATCATTCTCGCATTTATCATTCAGGATATATATTATTAACAATACTCTAGAGAAAAACATCGTATCTCAAATGTATTCACTCTTTTCTCCTAACTTACCTGTCACTATCACAAATAAGTTTTTAGCCTCAAACCTTATTTTATATTAAATATATTGTGTCAACATTACAATATAGAAATTACAAACTTTAATCTGATCATACAGTTTTTATGTATGTACATTTCTAAACTGCCAAGTAGACAAGACAGCCATTCTAGCCTTCTTTATCACTTGTTTTATAGTTAAAAAACGGTATGCAAAATCGATCATGTCAAAAATCAAATTTGGTTTGGTTGACAATGTGTTCTTTGAAGATACATTTTAAGGATGTACATTCAATACTATCCCCAAAATATACATTTAAAAACAAATAGGCTCACTCCATATACATATTTTTTTAATTTTAAATGTGAACACTTACTGCATTGTCAAAAATGACTCATAACTGCACTTAAAGTTAATGACTCAAATCTGGTACTTTTGAATAATCTCTCATAAAACCAACTAAAATGTTATATTAAAAGGCTGCAAAAAAATTCTAAAAGCTTGTTTAATTATTTTCAGTTCCACAAATTTTGAGAAGTACGGAATAAGGAGCATAAGTCAAAGATATATGCTAAGTACCATGTGGGTCCAGAGTTGAGAAAAGAAACACCAAATATCTTAATTTTTAAAAAAAGATAGAAAAAAAAAGATGAAAGGTTTTTCAAATGTTAGAGCTGGGCATAAACTTTTATTAAGGAAGACATTTAAAACTCCTCACATACCAGAGAAATTACTATTAATAAAACATACTTCATAGTCTTCATGGGTCTTCCTGTTCATGTAACTCAAGTGACTGATATATACAATTAAAAAACCATAGAGAGGAGAGGTCTCTTAGAATGGAACTAGGCAAAAGGATTATTCTTAAATTCCTCAAGTGATTATAAAATGTGTAGGCAGGTTGAAGATCCATTACTTTAGCGATGGACTCCTGGAAGCCCTGGTGGCATAGCAGTCATAGCAGTCAAAAGGCGGCAATTTGAAACCATCAGCCACTCCACAAAAGAAAGCTGGAACTCTCCACTAACTGGAGTTATCTACTTTAACTATGAATGGGAGTGAACAGTGACAGTGTCAGAAACTCCCAGGGGAGTACCACCTTGTCCAACAGGCTTCCTGTGAGCCAGCATTGCTCTACAGCAGGGAGTTTGGGTTATGGGCTCCTGTTAACAAAGAAGCATAAACTAAAAGTTTAGTGGGAAAATGTTTAAAGAATTAAAATAAACATTCCCATAAATATATTCTCTAGCTTTGATAAATAATTTCAAACTACATTTTGAACATGTTTATATCTCAAATTTTAAGGGGGCAATAAAAAATATTTCAAATAGATTTAACACTTTTTAATGACGGTCAAGACAGCATTTCACTAAATATGCATATTCAAAAGGAAAACAAATCCCCAACTTTCAACAGTAAAAAGTCAGCCTGTCGTCTTTCTAGGCAGTGAGTTTGTGAGTAAATGAATTATTAAGTTACCAGAAAGGCAAACTGTCCAAGACAATGAAGATCTAGCTTTCTTACATCTCTAATATATTAAGACTGCATATATAACAAATAAGCTAATACTACAAGTATTTGATTACGCACACTACACACTTCTTTCTAAAACAATCACTGCTCACCTGTGCAGCAAGGTCAGGGTTCTGGCTGAGGGACTGCATCATGCTTCTCATGTAGGGCGCAGACAACATATTCTGCATGAGTTGTGGGTTTTCGGTTATTTGTTGCAACAAACTCTGCATTCCTGGTGTGTTGAACATACTGGCTGAAAATGTTTCCAAGTGAAAATACATATTAAGAAAAAAGTATATATAAACACAAGTTAATGCTTTAAAATATATACTATGCACAATTTTAGCAACTGCCGATAAACATCCATATCACTGAACTAAGAATTTTAAAATTATAATCTCTACAGATCAAGTAAATGCTTATAAGTACTTATAATTTTAAATGTTTTGATTGTACTTATAATGCAATCACATCATGCTATGAGAAATGGCATTTGTGAGATTATACAGTGACTGAAACTAGGTTTCCAGAACTCAAGTATAAGAAAATTATGCAGTCTTGGGCAAGTTAATTTCATACTTGTCTTTTTCATCTGCAAATCATGGAAAGTGCCTGTTGCATAGAATTGTTGTGACAGATTAGTTAACATGCAAAGAGCTTGCTATTTTTGTCTTTTTCTGAGTTTTATGAAATTCATTATAAGTGATGGCTCTACTATGGATGCAAGCAAGCTTTCTTTGAGAATACTCTTTTGTTCAATCTACAGTCAAAATCATATATACTCAACTCATTACCTTTTCATTCCTCATCAGGATTAAATGGTTTGATCCTTTTCTTCTAAATTACTACAATTCTATTAAATCTATTGTAAGTCTATTGTAAATCTATTGTAACAGTTTTAGATTGTTTTTGTACAGGTAAATGAATGATGTGCCTTTTTGTCACATATGAAAATTACATGAAATTTCATAGTTTTAAAAACCCATAAATAGCATTTTGCTAAAACAGTCATGCTCACTGATTTGCTTAGTCTGGCCATTTTTATGCTACACTACACATTGTTTCACTTCACCAAGTATTATTATTTTTCTTATTTCCAGTGTTTATTAATCATGTCAGAACAAGAAAAAGCATATAATTTTGTCAAATGAAATAGCAAACTCAAATGTACTTATTATGCAATGATGTTATAAACCCAGCACAAAACTGTCAAGTCAATTCTGACTAAGGACAAAGGAGAACTGCCCATCAGGTTTTTCAAGGCTGTAAGTCTTTGTGGAAACAGTCACAATTTTCTTTTGCAGAGTAGTTGCTAAGTTTGACACACTGATATGTTTTGCAGTCATTCTTAAACGAGGGCACATCCAACAACACTATAGATATGCTAAAAAATACAATATATTCCAACAGTGCCAGACTAAGTAACTCATTACAATATCCCCAACTTTTATAAAACAGCAAAAATCACAAGTTAGGGAACTTAAAATATTCACAGTCCCAGTTCTTCATAAAAACAAACACTGACTAAGCTAAAACCAAAGTTAAGCTTCTATGTGACTGATTGATAAGCCAGGCAAAGAAAACCATGAACCATCATTAGCAAGATTAATTAAATCATATTTGATGATAGTGTTCATAGTATGTCCTGATAAATTTAAGATTATTAACTTTCAGGAAGCACAGTTGTGCAAAGAGGTAAAGACATCTGCTACAATATAAAGCAAGGCAAAGTTAAAGCACCTTTCCTTAGTTTTTGATGAGGCAATAAATGTTACTGAATTGTTCACTTAAGATTTAATGTAGAGTAAAAAAAAAATTTTTTAAGCCTGAAAAAAAAGTAAATGTTTAGAAAATGATGCCAACATACATACAAATATGACTGATACAATTGATGTATGTGTTATTTTATTGAGAGCCCTCAATAAAAAATTATCCTTTAAAAAATTTTTAAAAATAAGCCTGAGCTGTAAGAGCCCCCAATAAAATTTAAAATTTTTAAAAATTGTCTAAATGGGACTGAGCCCCGATGGCATAGTGGTTGTGCGTGGGACTGCAACCCACTGGGATGGAGGTTCAATTCCAACTCCATAGAGCAAAGGTTGGGCCTCCTACTCCCACCACCAGAGGGCAGTGATGCCAAAAAAAAATTGTCTAAATGGACAGGTGATTTTTGACATGATGGGTGGAAAATATCAAAATATTGTTAACAGTGTGGCAGTTACATAATCTGGTGTCAATTTGAGATTATTAAGAGTGAAGGGATGGAATGCAGCCTTTCCATTGGGTCACAGCTTGATGATCTCATTTGGAGGCCCTACAGAGTTAAATAGCTCATTTGAAGCCAAACACTCTGCTTGTCTCCCTGCAAGACATTTCTGTTGACAAGTCTCACGGAACTACACTGATGGAGCCAGAACCCCCGGAACTAAAGGAACCACGTGGAGATCCCATCCCCCCCCCCACCGAGGCTGAGATGCTTCCACCACCACTGGATCCACAAGACTTTCCACCCATTGGCCTGTGATCTTCCATGAGTTGCCAGAGTCTGAAGAGGATTCTATACACTGGTATTGGACATATGGGCTAATATTGGACTAATGGACTTGATCTGGACTGGGCTGGGCTGTTTTCTCATTACAAAATTGATCTTTGTTATAAAATTCTCTATTACAAAGTATGAAAGTCCCTGGATTTGTTTCTCTAGTCAATCCAGACTAACACAACTGATTCCACTTCATCCATGGGTTTCTGTGATTAGATGACTGCAGACAAGTTCTTCCAGTCACATTTGTCCTAGTCTTAGGCCATTCACTTCCATCAGTCTTTTAAACAAAATAAAACAAATGATTATTTTATGGAAAGAATAGCAGCAAGGGACTTATCTTGGATTTAACACTATGACCTAGAGAGCAAAGTCCAAACAAACCAGAGTACATCAAAAAGCACAGAAGTCTCCCAGGAAGGGTTAACAAGACAGAAAAATTACTTTGCGAAGAGTACAGGTCTTGCTGCTAGAAGAACTACAAAACTATACAACTACTGAATAATCTGGATGGTAACCCTCTCAAACAACAGTGCTTAAGAAAAAAACACCACAGCATAAGCAGTTATGTGCACACCCATGTTCACTGTGGACTATTCACAGTAGCAAGAGCAAGAAAATGCAACCTAAATAACTCATTGGTGGAAGAACAGATAAATTTATGCATGCATGTATGTATACACAATGGAATACTACATATGCATCACTAAAGAATAAAGATCCAATTGTGAAAGAGCACTTGATCTGAATGGCTTTGGTGACATTACGTTGAGTGAAGTGTTAAGTCAGTGAATCACAAATGAACAAACTTTGTGTAAGGGAATGTGAGAAACTGAGGAGCTGGAAGGAAGTAAACATGCCCTGCTTCTAGCAGTTGGTACTCCATCCCTAGCATGAGGCAAGCCTCTGAGGTTTAAAACATGGGAAAAGTGCTTCAATACACAATATAGCTGGAAGGGCATTTCTCATATCTGCCCTCCATAAATACTTAAGACAAAGTTGTGTACACAGACACGTGACTCTTCACATACGCAGCTCAAGAACGCTTACCTTAGAACATTTGCTCCCCTCATCACTTATCCTAAAAAGTATTTACTCTTCTTACCTCTTGTATGCTTTGGACACACTTTAACTTATTCCTTCTGAATAGTTGAAATACCAAGACTAATACATTGTCCATTTTGTTTGATGCATATGACTAATGAAAGACTTCCATGCCACAAGAAGTGCAAATATCCATAGTTCTGGGCATTTCTCCCAGGAATGAAGTTGAGTCCCCTGCACACCTTTGTCCGTCTTGTATTCTTTTATTGTGCACATTGCTCTGCAGGACAATTCAGATGTAGGGCTGGACCCCACAAAGGAGGCAGGGAGGGGTTTTCACACCAAAAGAAACAATTTAATAGTTACCAGGGGTGTCAGGGAAAGTAACAGGCTTGAAGATACACAGGTGTTAATTTGGGAGAAGGGTAAGGAAAATAATATCCTAGTAATGGAGATGGGCTAAAAAAAAAAAAAAAAAAGGAGTTGGAGTTTTAATAGGGGAAGTCATTGTGAAGTTGTTGAAGTAAAAAACGACGATCTAATATCTAAATACCCACCTAATTCACAATAGCTGTTTTTTAAGTTTATAGACAATATGGAAAATACAGAAAGAAGGGAATAACGGAAATGCAGGTGAACAGATATATACTGGATGGTTTAAGATATGGCATGCACACACAAAAAAATAGTAAGGGTTCCTGGGAGGGAGGGTGGGGGAGGGAGGGGCTAAAGAGGAGCTGATACTGAAGAGTTCAAGAAAGAAGAAAAAATTTTAAAACTGATGGTGGTAGCAATTATAAAATTATACTTGATCCTAACTGAATTATGGATTATTGTAGTATCTATAAAAGCACTCAATTGAATGTCTAATTTGGGGGGGGGCCATCACTGCCCTCTGGTGGGAGTAGGAGGCTCAGTCCAAATGTTTAATTTTTTTCAAGAGCGACAATAGCAATTTTGGTATTTTAATACAGATTGGCATGATATGGTTGGCCTTACCTCATATGTATGGAGAAAAGCACATTAAACCAATTTACAAAAACTGTCAAAACTTTGCTATTTAAAGACTACAGCTGACTTTATGCTACAGCTGGCACTCTTTGGAAAATACCTAAATTGATTACATTATTGAGGTAGTATTCACACTTGAATTTAGCCATGAATCTTTGTTAGAAATAGCTGATGAAATTTCAATATCCTGACCCAAAAAACTTAATCAGATAAAGTTTCATTGCAATTTTTTGAGCTAGGGGCCAAGGTCGAAATTTCTTGAAGAAGAGTCACACAATCATCAATTGAGCTCAAACAATGTTTGGAAAACTGGCTTTACAAGAGCCATGATGTTTCACAAAAAGTTGAATAAAAAATTACAAAGCAAAAAAAAAGGTTACACACCAAACATTGTGTAAGTCAACACATTCTGACAATTGCTAATACTGCTTGAATGACAAAGAATGTTCAGTTGCTTTATATAGTTCCCATGCTGTCAAAAGTTTGAAGATCTCCATTTTCACATTTACACTGAATAGACTTTCATAGCTGAAACTACAGTGCTAGCAATACTGTTTTCCAGATCATAATGCAAATGCAAAGAAATTTCTACCCTTCAAAATTAACTTAAAGTACAACCGAGAAATCATACCAAACCATCGATCTGAAACAATTGGTCTGCAATATGAGATGCTAAAAGATGCACAAGAAGAACAACAGAATTCTAGAGATGCTTTCCGAGTGCTGAATATACTCAAATCAAAACCTTAAGTATATAACTTTGCGTAGGGACATTTTAAAAGGTAAAATAAGTAAAATCTCACATATCACTATTTACAGATGATCACTTGCAACTGACAGTGATTACACAAACCACTGTGAATCCCAATTATGCAAAATGTTTTCCAGAAGAAATAACTCCACCTCTCACAGTAGATATATGTAAACCAAAATATTGTGCTCAATTTTTTTTAATTATGATCAGTAACATTTTTGTGGATTTTTTAAAATCTTGTAATATTTATTATTTGGTTTCTTGGCTAATAAAACCTGTATTATACAGTCCTTTATAAGTATGTCATTTTCAAGAGCACTTGCTTACTGGGGGGGAATCCACAAATTTCTAAGTTAAATTTGTGTGTATGTATACATGAGGTACAACCCCCCCCCCCCCAAAAAAAATAGAATTTTTTTTCAAAACAATCTTATCACCTTCAAAGTACTCTCTATTACACTTAATAAATTTGTCCATTCTGTGATTCCATTCTTGGAAACATTTTTCAAACTAATCTGTTTGGATGGCTGACAACACCTCCCTAGTTTTTTTTTTTTTCTTCAACCTGTCTATGTCTTCAAATCGCTGTCCTCTCATGTTTCTCTTCATTCCCAGAAATAAAAGGAAATCACTCCAAGCAAGGTCACGTGAGTAAGGTGTGTGGGCGGCATGCTGTTTTTTCCCAAAAACTGGTGCACTGAGATGACTGTTTGAGCAGGTGCATTGTCATGGTGGCAAAACCAAATCCGTCTGCCACAATCAGGCCTTCTTTGTAGCACACTGTTATCAATCTTTTCAGAACTTCTAAACTTAGAGTCTAAATCGAAAGCTTGATTTAACAGTCTGACCTGGTGGAATGAACGCCAAATGTATTACCTTCCCCCTCCCCACCCCACCCCCACCCCCGCCTCACATCAAAAAGACAAATGAGCATTGGGTTTTGAGGACAAACCCACACCCACTCCCACACACACACACACACGTAAATAAAAAAGTAGTGATACGAGGGGTCCAGTTCATACATACATGGGTTTATTCCAAACAATACATGTTTAAAAATGTGTCTGTAATCAGTGGACAGCTGATTACACACATGTTCTGTCAGTAACAGGCTAGTCTTTATTGCTCATTAGAATGGCTTTCCAAATCAGTTCAACTTAAGTCACAGAGGTCAGTTTAAAACATTATGGCAACTGTTTGGGGGGACACTTCAAAGGTTTAATCTTCATAGATTTTTCTCAAAGGATACAGAATAATGTGGAGTTGGGGGGCTTATGGTGAGCAAATTTTAGGAAAACTGCTTAGTAAGAAATGGGTTAGGAAAGTTGCTTTGTGCCAAAAAAAAAAAGGAAAGTTGCCTTAAGGAAATTTTTCCATCAAGACAAAACACCCGATTATTCTTTGAGTGTAGCAATGGCTGCCCTACAAAGATTGCATTTGGAAACCGTCCCGTTTCCCTACATACTGATGTTAATTTCTTCAAACTTTTCTCTTCCAAACACAAAGGAAAAACAACTTAAGTCCACTAAGGAGGTCAAAACGTTCATTTTCCATGGTTTAAATCAGAGTGTAGAAATCTTTAGAAAAGGATTAGAGATGGAAACACCTCCACCGTAAGTGTACAGACCTAGATAAAAAAGATAGGTCCAGAAACAAAAGTTATAACTTCACACTGATATTTTTGTTTAATAAAGACCTGTGTGATTTTGTAGAAATACTTTTTACCTCCTGTCTATAAAATAAACATCAGTAAACTGAGCATAATGAAAACGAGTTGCTGCTAAGATGATTCCAAGTGTATCAGAATAGAAACCATAAGGTTTTCAATGGTTTAATTTATCACTAGGCATTTCTTCTGAAGTGCCTTTGAGTCGAATTTTTGCAGTTGGCATGCAAGTGCATTAAACAAGTGCACAACCCACAGGGGATTCCAAATAATCATAATAATACACAAATATGCTATCAAATTGATAGGCCAGCAGTGCAACATTTGTGCTTTTGTTTTCCTTTGATGGGAACATTAACAAGAAATGCTAGCCATCAGCAGTTAACTTAGGAAAGAGTTACGCAATTGATTGTTTTGTTAGACACAAGTTGTTAGCCAATAATTGTGCTTTAACTAAAAAAAAAAGAAATTCCTACTAGCTAAGAAAGCTTTGCTCTTTCTGTTCTATGACCTTTAAAATGGGAATAAAGCATCTTTCTCAGATTATTAATAAGATATAAATAAGCAGTAAAGAGAATATAGAGCAAAATTGTTGGGTGTTACAAACAGCACTACTTCTCTATTTATAAAATATGCAGATGGACACTGGGCCTCTACTCAAACACTCCCTCAATGCACGAACAATTTGATCTAATAATGCTGCTGTCTATGATGCTCACCTTCCCAACACCATCACTAAAGACAAAATGTGTGCATAAGCAAAAGTGAAGAAGCTAATTGGCGCCTGGCTATCAAAAGAAAGAAGACAAACAAGAAGCCATCTAGCTGAGAAACAACAAAGTCCACATGGAAGAAGCACATCAGCCTGTGTGATCATGAGGTATCAATAGGATCAGGTATCAGGCAAAGACCTAGAACAAAAAATCATGTCATTGTGAAGGAGAGATTGGGGGAGGGAGGGGGGGAAGAATGGTGTAGAGAAGCAAAGTCCATCTGTAGGCAAGTGGAAATTCCCTTACAAAAGGGTTGCAGGGAGGAGACAGGCAGTCAGGGTACAATATAGCACCAACAAAATATCCAACTTTCTTCTAGTTCTTTAATGTCATTTCCTAAGCTAAAACATGGGCATCTTTTACAAATATACCCAAGCCCTCACATCTTCATGTTTTTATTTTGTGCAATTTTTATGCTAAATAAATGAAACCCACGACCACGAAGATAATTCAAACTCATGCCCAAACCAAATTCATTGCCATCAAGCGGATTCTGACTCACGTCTACTCTCTTATGGCACAGTAGAACTATCCCTATGGATTTCCAAGGTATCTTTATAGGAACAGGCAGTCTATCTTTCTCAAGCACCACTGGCTGATGCTTCTGAACTACTGGCCATGCAGGTGGCAGACAGCCTTTTTATCTTTCTTCCCCAGTTCAAATATTACATTTGAACAAGCAATCTTGTGGTTAGTAGCCCAATGCCTAACCAGCGCCACCAAAGCTCCTTTATATGTTAAATTTTAAGGCTAAAATGGTCACTCTGGCCACTGATCTTGAACTTAACTCATAATAAAACATCAGCCATGTATTTGAACAATTGAGAAAAGAACTCCTATTTATTGAGTCGTATCTACAGAAAATAAATTAAATTGCCAATCAATTTATACACATCAAATTACCAAAACAGACCGTTTCTGCTCTATGAAATCTACTCTGGCCACCTGGTTTCTTTGGCCCTGGTGTCCTGATGAATGTTTGGGAATCCATGGATCTACAATTCAATACCAAATTCAAGCCAGACACATATACTTTAGTATTAACTATGGTGACTATGAAAACCACTTTTAGGAACTGCTTACACTATAATATACACATGATACTAATCATTACATCAAGGTCCATTTTAAAAGACCAAAAACTGCCACTTGAATGGTATTAACATTCTATATACAAATAAAGATACGAAGGAAGAGTAAAAGAAAGATTCTCATAATTTATATAAGGACACAAAGAAAAAGTGAGTTATTACGTGCTTACCTCCTATTCCAGGTCCCAAGTTGGGTGCAGTGGTACTCTGCCCTGTAGTGCCACTGGCAGGACTACCACCAGTGCCAGACACAGAGCTGGCGGTGCCACTGGAAGCTGATGAACTCTGGGAAGCCGGCGGAGCCCATGGATTGGGCAATGGATCTCTATTTTCTGTACGGGACGGTTGACTACCTTCACCAGAGGATGTATTGCTCACCAAGGAAGCAAATGGATTTCCACCAAACTGTAAGCAAAGATAAAAAATCTTACATATTTTTGATAATGGATATAAACTTATTTTTTCCATAAAAAAGTATCCTTATACAAAAGAATGCATTATTAATCTTGTCCTCCATAAATATGTGCTGTAATCCTGGACCCTGTAAATACTACTTTGTGGAAATATGACTATTAAATGAGACCATATTATCAATGTAGGTATGGTGTGTCCTAAACTTCCAAAGTGGTATCGTGGTTCTGTGTTGGGCTGCTAACTGCAATGTCCACAGTTCACAACCACCAGCTGTTCTGAGGCTTTCCCATGAAGATTCCTAGGTTTGAAAACTCACTAGACTCAGTGCTCTGAATTCGAACTGCTAGCCCTCTAAATTGTGAAATAACAAATTTCTATTCTTTTCTGTTTTTAATCATTTTATTGAGGGCTTGTACAATTCTTATCACAATCCACATATCTATCCATTGTGTCATGCACTTTTGTACATTTGTTTCCCTCATTGTTCTCAAAAAACTTGCTTTCTACTTCAGTCCCTGGTATCTGCTCATTTTTTTCCCCTCCTCCCCACTCCCCAAATATCTACCTTTCATTTATGGTGTTTTCGATTTTAGCAGGATAGGAACACAAAGTACCTTCACTCTCTCTTGTGCGCATGCATACATCCATGTGTCCCGTCCAGCCCCACCCCAACAGCCTGAACCTTGGAACAATCTCTCACCTGCTCTTGCGCAGCACTTAGCATGGGTTCTTGAATATCAGTGTACATGCGCCGTAAAGCATTATATCCTCCAGGGATACTTTCCAGGTTGCTCAAGGCTCGGTCCTGGTTTCTCATCATTTCCTGCATCATTGCTGGATTCCTAGCAAGTTCCAATGTCTAAGACAATTTCAATAAAAAGGCGAAAAAATACCTATTAACTTTAGTGATTAACTATCAACTAATTTTGTAATTTTTCTAGCCACAAAAAGTATTCGATATTTAAATAAAAAACTTGTCTGAATTAGAGCTTTGCTTACTTTTCTAAACAAAAATTAGCATTCTTCTCTTTAGCCTTGTCTAGAGCAAGGTCTTCAACCACAGAAAATAAGAAATCACTATACAATTTCTTACCTAAATTAATTAAAATTAATTAAGCTTTCCACATACCTGTCTCATTATATCTGGATTATTCAGCATGTGACTAATTTCTGGATTTCGCTGTATCAACTGCTGCATTTGTGGATTGGCCATAATTAACTGCCTCATCAGATCAGGATTTGATAGCATGCTCTGGACAAAAGGGTTTTCCATTATCTGGACCATCATTTCTGGGTTGGACATAAGCTGCCGCTGCATCTGGCTTTGGAGTTCAGAGAAGTTGGATGTATTCAAACCCAAGCTACTCAGACCTGCAAGCCCTCCGAGGCCACCTGAGAAAATAAAGGGCAGATGGACACATAAATGAATGTAAGAAATTGTAATACTAATATGACCAGACTAAAATATGAAGACACAAATGTATTAATTGTATCCTATTAAATTATAAACCATTTTAAACAAAAATGTAATTCCTATTACTTTTACAAGCACATGTTTAAAATTTATAAATTTAGCCAAAAACCCACTCAGTTTGACCCATAAAACCAACTATATGTATATTCAGATGGCATCTAATGAAAAAAGTAGGAATATATAACTGTATTACACTTCTCATAATGCAAGCTGACTTCAAATGTTCATGAAAACTAAAATTAAATAATGGAATTTTTTCAAAACTCTTTAAAGTTCCCTTTCTTTACACACAAAATTAGTTTAACTCTCAACAAAAACAATTCAGGTTCAGACAACTTCGCTGGAGATTTCTACCAAACGTTCAGAGGGGCAATGACATCTATTCTATACAACCACTCCAGAAAACAGAAAAGTATAAAAACTTCAAAATTAGTTTGTTTGTTTGTTTGTTTGGGGGGGGGGGGGGCATCACTGCCCTTGGGTGGGAGTGGGAGGCCCAGCCTTGTTCCTGGAGAGCTGCTACAGGATTCGAACTACCAAGCTAGTGGGCTGCAGTACCGCACTCAACCACTACGCCACCGGTGCTCAGCCCTCAAAGTTAATTTTATGAAGTAAGCATAAGACTGATACCAAAACCAGGCAAGAAATCCTAGCCAAAAGTAATACAACAACATATAAAAAAATAATACATTGTGACCATGTAGCATTCAATACCAGATATGTAAAGATTGTTTGACCTTAGAAAACAATAATCATAATTTACCACATAAGTAAAACAAATACCCACATAATATGAATCAGCGCATAAATTTCATTTGACAAAAAATAATAAACCTATTACTCATGAAAACACTCAACAAAACAGAAATGGAAGGGAAATTCTTCAACATAAGAACACATACACGAGACAAATGGCCAACAGGACTTATACAGGCAAATGACAAAATACTACTATAAAAAAACAAGAGACCAACATAAAAAAAGAGAGAGAGAGACCAAGGTAAGTGGAAGAATATGCCAGGCTCATAGACTTAACATTGTGAAAATGGCAGTACTACCCCCTGCCCCAAACAACCACAGATTCAGGGGCCCTCAAACTACAGCCCTCAGGCCTCATCCGCTGAGGACATTATCTGGCCCCACCAGGTGTTTTTCCAGCCTTGGCTGTTCTACTTAGCAGCCACTCATCCCTGGCCTGCAGTGAATTTGTTCTTTTCTTTTTTTTTTAACTATTGTCTGACCCTCCAACGGTCACTTATTAACATTGATGAGCCTGGAAGACATTATTCTGAGTGAAATTAGATAACAAAAGAACAAATATTTTATGTACCACATTATTATAAAATCCAAGAAAAAGTTTTCACACTAAAAGAAACATTCTTTACTGGTACGTTTCTAAGGGTCAAAAAGGAAGAAGAGTAAATCACTTACTAGACAGTAGAAGGGCAATACAATATGACTGAGGAAATTTGAACATGTTATGAATACAGTTGTAAGAGGAATATTAAATGAATTCCTGTACGCTTATTATATTTAACCATATTTTAGGTTTTGATTATTGCTTCTGGCAACTGCAGTTATGACTCACTTCAACCCTCCCACTTTAACTAACTTCCTCTCTTTCCACTGTGACATAAGTGCTTAATGATCTAGTGCGATAAATGATTTAATGTTGCACTGTTAACTTAAACTTAAGAAGCAGGCCAAGAGGAAATCAGAAGCTATGAAACTAAAGCAAAGAATATTCCTTACTGTCCTTTGAAACATTATTACTGTCTGATGGGTATAAGGGAGCGAGCATATTCCAGTATGCAAATCCTGTGACTTGCTAAAATATACAGTGTACTTGCAGATGAAAAGGCCATAAACGTTAAGAAAGGAATGTATCCCTCAAGGGGAAGAATGATAATTCTCTCTAACACAATATAATAAAATGCCTGTAATATAAATCAGAGGCAGATGTAAACCATAGATACATGAATGGATTTTGCGCTTGCATTGATTCCTAGCCACAATCTAAGAACACGAAGTCCTTATGATATGACGAATAAAGATATCACTGAACATATGGGTGCAATTGCAGAGTGCGGTTAAAAAACAAAAAAACTAGGCGGTGTTGGCTATCAGAAAAGAATACTACGTAGGGTCTTAATGCCTGGTTTTCAAACAAGCAGCAATCCAAGTGAGGCATCACCAAAGTCCACATGGAAGAAGCACACCAGCCTTTGTGACCCAAGGATTGTAAATATAATTCATATCTGAAGAAAGAAAGCGTATCAGAGGTTAAATTGTGAACACCCTGTTTGTAAAACACTATGGATAGTGAAAGCCTATTCAAACATCCATTGGCACAATCAACACACAGGCTCTAAGTCTCTGGCAATTCCCTCTATCTATAGTGACCGGCCCAATTATCAGACAGAGAGCACTGTAAAGTTGATTATGGTAGATGTATGGTAGTTTGGTCAAAACCTAGTAGCCTAACACTTGATCTCACTTTTGACCCATTTTAACACCATCCCACTCTCCCCCAAAAAGAGAAAGGTAGATACATGTGGATTGAGCCTCCAATAAATTCCCTCTGATCATAGATCACAGATGTGAACAGCCATGCTAACATGCAGAGTACAATGGATGGTGGATTACTGAAGGTACAATTTGGTTGAAATTTAATACCTTATCATTTGTTCCCCCATTTGGCCCATTTTAAATTTGTTCTAGGTTTTCTTATTTTGTTTCCATTTCAATTGAGGTTTTTCTCTAGTTTACTTGTTATTTGTGTTAGGATGGGTTGACTAGAGAAACAAATCCAGTGGCACTCATATATGTTTGAGAGCTTTATATCAAGAATTATATTTTTATCATTGGTTTTGTTGTTGTTTTGTTGCTTTGCTTTTACTCTCTTGCTTTTTGTGCACACTATTATCTTTGCAGATCTAGCTACATCAGGTAGGTGGGCGAAACAATCTAGAAGAGAAAAAAAATGGGACTGGGGGTACATTGGAGAGGGGGAGGCAGGGGAAAGAAATGGACATTATCAAACCCGGGGGCAAGGTAAAAAAACAAGTGATCTAAAATCAATGGCGAGGGTGTGGGAGGTCTGGTAGGGTTTGATCAAGGGTAATGTAACTGAGAGGAACTACTGAAACCAAATGAAGGCTAACCATGATAATAAGAGTAAAATAAAAAGAAACAGAGCAAAGAATTAGGAGGCAACGTGAATTTATAAAGGTCTAAATACAGGCATGTATATATGTAAATACATTTATATACAATAATGGGGCTAAATCTGTGTACACATATTTATTTATAAAGTATTGCAGTAGCAGATGGACATTAGGTCTCCACTCAAGGACTCCTTCAATGCAAGAACAATTTGTTCTAACACAGCACTCTGTGATATTCACCTTCCTTAACACAATTACTGAAGGCAAAATGGGTGCATAAGAAAAAGTGGTGAAGAAAACTGATGGTGGCTGGCTATCAAAAGATAGAGCACCTGGGCTCTTAAAGGCTTGAAGATTAAACAAGCACCATCTAGCTCAGAAGCAACAAAGTCCACATGGAAGAAGCACACCAACCTGTATGATCACAAGGTGTCCAAAGATCAGATATCAGGCATCAAAGAAAAATTTTATCATTGTGAATGGAGGGGGAGTCCACAGTAGAGACCCAAAGTCCATCTATAGGCAACTGACCACATCCTCTTACAGAAAGGTCACAAGGAAGAGAAGAACCAGTCAGGGTGCATCCGACTTTTCTCTAGTTCTTTAATGTTTCCTTCCCCCCACTATCATAACTTAATTCTACCTTACAAATCTGACTAGACCAGAGGATATACGCTAGTACAGATCATAACTTGCAACACAGGGAATCCAGGACAGAGAAACCCCTCAGGACCAATAATAAAAGCAGCAATACTAGGAGGGGAAGGGGAAGGTCGGGTAGTAAGGGGGAACCGGTCACAATGTCTACATATAACCTACTTCCTGGAAGGCGGACAATAGAAAATTGAGTGAAGGGAGACATCAGACAGTTTAAGACATGAAAAAATAATAATTATAAATTGCCAAGGGCTTATGAAAGGGGGCAGGGGGAGAGGAGAAAGAAATGAAGAGCTGATACCAAAAGCTCAAGTAGAAAGAAAATGTTATGAAAATGATGGCAACAAATATGCTTGACACAATGGATGGATGGATGGATGGATGGATGGTTGGATGGGTGGGTGGGTGGTGGTAAGAGCTGTATAAACCCTCAATAAAATGATCTTTTTAAATAAGATATGACTTGATTGGCATATAAACTTGGCACACATGTTCTGTGCCATGCTGTCACAGAAAACCATCATGTTATTGTTGTTATATTTTGTTTTGTTGTGTCTTTCTGTATATGAAGGTCAGAATAGGTAAATCAACAGAGTGGAATTGAACTAAATGTTCCTTGGGATTTTACACAGGAAAGGTTAGAAGGAAGTAGGAGAGCTAATAACACTGAGTACAAAAGAAGAAGAATATGTTCTAACACTGATTATGGTGATAGCTGTACAATTCTTGTTACTATGATAAAACTACTGAGATGTAGGGTATGTGAATTATATGCCAATAAGCTCTTTACAATTTTAAATTAATTTTTAAAGGAACAACAACAAAAAAATCACCATCATAGATATGTAAAGAAGTCCAAGTGGAGTAATGGGTTGGTTACTCATTGAGCTTTCAACTGTAAGATTAGGAGTTCGAAACCAGTCTCAAAGGGAGAGAAAAGATGCCTTCTATGCCTATAAAAAGTTTTATAGCGACAGTTCTATCGACAGTTCTGTCCTGTCCTATAAGATCTCAATGAGTCAGCATGGTCTCAATAGCAATTGAGTTTGGTTTGCAGTTTTTTAAGATGTGTAAGTATATCAATTCTATTTTGAAGCATTCTCAAAAATGCCACTGAAACTCAGCAAGATCAGTATAGCTGATACAGCTCACTAAACTTTCCATATACAGCCTTATATTTACTAATCTTCAAATATTGGACAAAGCCATGTAACTAGTCATAGTTTTGATGTGTGTCGCTTTTGGCCGAAGAAAAGAAAGTACTGTTCAGATACTCTAAATGTCTTTTCTGCTATCTTCCAGGTGGCAAGACAGTAGAATTCTATTAGCCTAAGGCCTGAGGGAGACTATGTAGATAGGGCCAAACTAACCAAGGAAAAGATGACAGCACAAGGAAAGCACTCTCAGCAAAAGGAAAGCAATGCAAGGAGAAACTCCACTCGTTTGCACATTTGTACTAAGCCACTATGTACGGGAGTGATGTATTAACAGAATCGCCTACATTTACCATTCCAACTGCTGAAATGTGCTAAGTAGCAAGGGCAGAATACAATACTGAGAGTTTTGAAAGATTGTAAGGACAATAGTAATTTTTTATTCCACTAGCACTATGGAAGCGAACCAGAGCAAACATGACAAATTAAAATAGTTAATTTAAGGCCTTTCTGCTTGTACCTGTTGCAGAGGAAGCATGCTTGGGGCTTTTTCTCCCCACCGCCATCATGTCCAAGTCAGAGTCTCCTAAAGAGCCCAAACAGCTGCAGAAACCCTTTATCGGAAGATCGAGCTTTGAAACAACAGATGAGAGAGTCTGCGGAGCCATTTGGAGCGATGGGGTACGCTTACATACTGTGTGGGGATGAGAGACCCAAACACCAAATGCTCCAGAGGCTTTGGGCTTGTCACTCACTCCACTGTGGAGGAGGTGGACGCAGCCATATATGAAGAGTCGTGGAACCACAGAGGGTAGTCTCCCAAGAAAACTCCCAAAGATCAGGCACCCATTTAACAGTGAAAAAGACCTTTGTTGGTGGCATCAAAGAAGACACTGAAGAGCAACCACCTACGGAATTATTTTGAGCAATATGGGAAAATCAAAGTGATTGAAATCATGACCGATCGAGGCAGTGGCAAGAAGAAAGGCTTTGCTTTTGTGACTTTTGATGACCATGACTCCATAGAAAAGACTGTCATTTAGAAATAACATTCTGTGAATGGCCACAACGTGAAGTACGAAAAGTTCCAAAGCAAGAAATGACCAGTGCTCCTCTTCCCGCCACAGTTCTGGAAACTTTGGTGGTGGCCAAGGTGGTAGTTTTGGTGGGAATGACAACTTTGGTCGGGGCAGAAACTTCAGTGGACGTGGTGGCTTTGGTGGCAGCCAAGGTGGTGATGGATATGGCAGCAATGGGGATAGTTATGATGAATTTGGTAACAAGGGTGGTTATGGAGAAGGCCCTGGTTATTCTGGAGGAAGCAGAGGTTATGGAAATGATGGACAAGGTTATGGAAACCAGGGCAGTGGCTATGGCAGGAGTTGCAGCTATATATGGCAGAGGTGGCTTTGGCAGTCGTAGTGGAAGCAACTTTGGAGGTGGTGGAAGCTACAATGATTTTGGCAATTACAACTATCAATCTTCCAATTTTGGACCAATGAAGGGAGGGAACTTTGGAGGCAGAAGCTCTGGCCCTTACGGTGGTGGAGGTCAATACTTTGCCAAACCACAAAACCAAGGTGAAGTGGTAGAAGATTTTAAATAACTACCAGGAAACAAAGCTTAGCAGGAAAGGAGAGCCAGAGAATGACAGGGAAGCCTACAAGGTTAAAAACATATTTGTGAACTCAGCCAACCAGTGGTGGCAGGGCCTAGCTACTACAAAGAAAACATATTTTAGACAACATTCATGTGTATGGGCAAAAGAACTTGAGAATTGTATTTGTGACTAATTGTAGAACAGGTTATTTTCGTTTCTCTTCTGTAGAAAGTGTAAAGCATTCCAACAAGGGGTCTTGTTTTTCTTTCTTTTTGCACCCATGCAATTTATTGCTAAATCTAATAGTCACATGATGCTAAATAAATGTCTTTTTTTTGGGGGGGAGGGGGCATCACTGCCCTCTGGTGGGAGTGGGAGCTACCCAGCCTTGCTGCTGCTGGGATTTGAACCGCCAAGACAACGGGCCGCAGTCGTGCACTCAACCACGACACCACCAGGGCTCAGCCCCCACCGGGGCTCAGGCCAATAAATGTCTTTTTAATATATTCTCAAGTAAATAGCAAATGGTAATAGTTTTATGAACTGGGAAAGAAGGAAGGTTATTCATAAAGAAATTCAGCAAAGAGAGGTAGTGATTTGAGGAGAGAAATAATACTTTTTCCATTCGATTGTTGTTTGTTTTTTTCCTTTTGTCTGGAAAAAAACATAGAGTACAACATTTAAAAGAACATCAGGTAACCTCCCCAAGAGCTGAATATAAAGCTTGGAGTTCAGATATGGGGTGGGTAAACACACAGTTCTAAGAACCACCAGGATACAGCAATTAATAGCAAGGATATTATCACTCAAGAACTAATATATAGTATAAAAGAGAAAAAAAAAACCACCAGAACTCTTGAGAGTAATCCAAGCATAAGAAATAAGAAATAAACCCACGATTAAAAAAGAATTGGAGGGGCTGCGCCCCGGTGGCGTAGTGGTTGTGCACGGGACTGTGGCCCACTGGGACAGAGGTTCAATTCCAGCAGTGGGGCTGGGCCTCCTACTCCCACCACTGGAGAGCAGTGATGCGCCCCCCACCCCCCCAAAAAAAAAAGAATTGGAAAAAAAAAAAGAATTGGCTAAGAAAATACCAAGGTCAACAGTATCATGGGAATTAAAGGGGAGGGAGGGAGAAATGTAAGGAAAGATTGGTAAGTATCACAAGGACCAGCAGTGGTACTTAACACTGAGTTAATTCCAACTCATGGTGACTTTATGTGTCAGAATAGAACTGCACTCCCCTAACCCCAGAACCCATCAAGCAACTTTTAAAGGCTCCCAATACAAGTGAATCAGTACAAGCCCTAAAACAGAGATGGTGTCTTCAGGTGAGACAGTGTGTAAACTCTAGAAATACCTGTGCTCAGCCTTGCACTTAGCCCTGAGCCAATCACCAACCTTTTGAGCCTAAAGGTCCATAGGTGTTCAATACCAGGCTAGATTTGATGATTGAGCCCAGGGCTGACTAAACCATTATCGAGAGTTGGAGATCAAAGATTCTAAACCAACTTCTCTTGTTTTTGGATGGAAAAAAGGCATTGTCTTAGTAGAGTCAATCTCAACTGAAGGCATTCTCATGTGGTTAAAATAAAACTTCATAATGTTTTCAATAGGTGGTCTATTTTGAATAGTTGAGCATACATAAGGAAATTGTTAGTCAAGGAGGCTTCCTCGCAAGCCTTTAGTCCTTGGGGCTGTGGTTACACCTATTTGAAACAAACTCCTTGAGAAGGCTCTCTCTTCTGGCTGATAATGTGCAACCTGCACATCTGGCTCATATATCCACCACAGCCTGCTGACCTTTGGAGTCTATTACTGGCCTGCCTAAGCCTGGACACCTTGGATTCTTCAGGAGTTACATAATCTATTGTCAGTTTGAGAAGATTACAATCGAAGGGGTACAGTTTACCTATCAATCAGGTTGCCAATGAAGCCTGTGTGGGCATGGCCTTCTGAGGATTCTGGGAACTCCGGTATTCCTCCTTGGAGGCAGGAGACTGTCTCTATCTCTCTCCTCACACCCTGCGAGACATTTCTGAGAAGCCACATGATGCTACTCTGAGGTAGTGAGTTTCAGAGCTGAATGAACAAAGAAATCCTGGCCAACGCTAAGATGCTTATGCGACAGGATCCACAAGACTTCCAGCCCACTGGCTTGTGATCTTACTGCATTTGGTGTCACTGCATGTGTTTCATGATTGTGAAGACATTATAGACTGGTATCAGACATATGGACTAATATGGGACTTATGAACTTGATCCAGACTGGGCTGGGAGGTTTTCACAATATTCCATTGTTTTTGTATAAAAATCTCTTTCTTATACATACGAGTGTCTATGAACTTATTTTTCTACTCTACCAAGACTAACACACCATGGATGCATCCACCACTGCTTCCACCACCCTGTAGTGTTTCTGATTTTTGGTTCATAAAATTCTAGCAGCTTAAGCCCAGAAAAGTTTCTACTTGAGGTATGGACTGGATATAATTTCTTCTACAACTTTGTGTGTCACTTTTTTTTGGGGGGTGGGGCCATCACTACCCTCTGGTGGTCATGGAAGCTCCCCAGTCTTGCTCCCAGAGAGCTGCTGCTGGATTTGAACCGCCAAGCCAATGGGTCGCAGTCCCGCACTTAACCATTATGCCACCGGGGCTCAGCCCGTGTGTCACTCATGTGTATATCATTAGTTTATTTCTCTAGAGAATTAGCTAATTTTCATCAGAGTCAATTATAGACAGATCATGCCATGTATATATATATTACCGTTTTTCATTATGAAAGAAAACATCTTATTGACCACTTGGTAAATATAAACACATGTCAATGAAGCAGACCTTTATTTCCAACACTTCCTTACTCTAAGTAAATAGTTACATATGTTTGAGAAGCTCTTTACTTATGTCTTTGATGCTTTAGTCTTACAATATTTTATCCAAGATTATTTGGGAGCGGTTCCTATTTTTCCCCGAAATGCAAAATCTGTACACAGATCAAGAGGCAGAGCAGTGAAATACTGGCTGGCTTAAAATCAGAAAAGGTATGTGTCAAGGTTTTATTTTCTCATGCTATTTTAAACTTAGGCTGGGCAAATACTCACAGATGTTGGGCTATAAAGAACAGGGTTGAAGGAAGACTTACTAACAGACAACTTGCTGTATGCAGATGACTCAAACTTGCAGCTGAAAATGGAAAGGTCCCGAAGGACTTGGTGACAGTGATCAATGACCATGGCCTTCAGTATGGATTACACCATAGACAAATAAAACAAAAATCCTCCCAACAAGACCAATAAGCAACAAAATGATAAACAGAGAAAAGACGGAAGCTTTCAAGAGGTCATTTTAATTAGATTCACAATCAGTGCCCATGGAAATACAGCTAAAGGGAAAAAAAAAAAACCAAATGATGTATTACACAGTGCAAATTTGTTGCAAATGACTTCTTTATAGTATTAAGATCAAAGATGTTATCTTGAAGACCTAACCCAAGCCATAGAATTTCTGTCCCTTTTAGACACTCATTACAACTCAAAACCAAACACAAAACACCCACATACCCCTTTTGTGTGTCATATATATAAGTGATTAGGATCATTAAAAGAATATTTACTAATAAGCTAGATCCAAAAAACCTCACTGCGCTAGATAGAACAGACCTCCCTCCCCCCCCCGCCCCCCACGAGTTTCAAGGCTGTAACTCTTTACAGGTATAGTAATATATGCATCTTTCTCCAGTAGAGTGGCTAGTGGTTTCTAACTGCTGACCTTGCACAACTGTAGTGTATTGTAACCACGACATGACTAGAGCTCCTGTTAAGCAAGGTCAAGTACAACGATAACTGGATGTCAACTGGGTGTTTAAGAAGTTGAGTAGAGAAAAGAAGATTTCATTAAAATTACTGAAACTATCTAATGACAATACTTGTCCTTCCTTTGAAATTAGTTATTAGGGCACTAAGTTTATATTGCTTTCTACTCCTATAAAGAGTTAGTCATGGAAACCCAAAGGGGCAGTTTTACCTTGTCCTTTACGGTTGCTATGAGGCAGAATTATGTCAATAGCAGTGAATGAGTCAGTATATATTAAAAAAAGGTTTTGATCATTAATTTTGATTAAAGTTCCTGGGAAATCAGAGTATCTTTTTATTTTTCCCATTTTATAGGGGGCTTACAGCTCTTAAACAATCCACACATCAACTGTATGAAGCACATTTGTACATATATCGCCATCATTTTCAAAACATTTCCTTTCTACTTGAGCCCTTGATATATATCTTATGCATTTTACAAAACCCGTGAAAACATCTGAATAAAATGAAAAGTTTCACTTAGCTAATTAACATGGAAACCTGGATAAAAATAAAGACTGAAGATGTGATATCTATGAATAAGGGTCTTGACAATTATATTAAATATACTATACACTGCCAGAAGAATGTAAAAATCTGTCTTGGAATAAAAAAATCTGTCTTTACAGACAATGATGGGGAAACTTGTTTCATACACTTTGGATATAAGGGACTAGTGCCCCTAGAGGAGATCGGGGAGAAAGCCTCAATAAGATGAAATGACAGTGACTACAATCATGGGTTAAAATGCAGCAATGACTGCAAGGACTGTGCAGTATTTCATTCTGTTGTACACGGGGTCCACTATGAGGGAGAATCAACTCATCACCTAAAAGAGACTATAGGCACTTACCTAAACCAAAAGGGGTGCTTGTGGCAGAACCAGTTGTGGAGTTACTAATAGGAGCTGATGTTGTGGTAACATTGCTTCCAGTGGTATTTGTTTGCTGTGTTGAATGATCTTGAGGCCTGCGGAAAGTAATTAATGAAGAGAGTCATGCTGATTATTTTCAAAAGAACCTGTGAAATAATGATATGCATAAAATGTAAGCTTTTAGACCAATTCAGTATATATTCTGAGATAACTAAGCAAACTTTACTCTGTCATCAAGTCAAAGCCAACTTATAGCTATCAAACAGGGCAAAGAGTTTCCAAGACTGTAACTGTCTCCCAGAAGGAGAAAACCCCATCTTTCTGCATTGGAGCAACTGGTGGTTTCCAATTGCTGACCTGCTGGATAACAGCTCACTGCATACACACCCTGTCTGTCAGCAGGGATCCTGAAATAAGCTTAAGGAATACAATATTTTAAAAGCTAATCCTATCAAATAAAAAAAATACTATACACAGGCTAACTTCTTTGAGCATAATTTACATGCTACATTACTGTCAATCATACTGAGTAGCAAAGAAAAGGATAAATGACCTATGATACAACTATTTTCACAGAGCTTACAATACTTTTTAGTGCTCTTTCAAATTTAGAGGTGAACAGCAGTGTTACTCAGATCTCTGAAATTGATAAGGCTAAGAAATCAATCAAGCAATGAATGATTACTTTGTGTGTGCGTGTTGGGGGCAGGGGGAGAACATCACTAGAAAGGCCAACTTTGTTAACTGAATCTCACTCATTAATTCTAAGAAACCTATCTTTCTATAAGTTTACCCATCTGAAAAATTAGAATCTGTCTTACAATTGCTAACAGGCATCAACTGTGATACCTGTATATGTGTGGGAGCCCTGGTGGCGCAGTAGTTGTGTGTTCAGCTGCAATCCATAAAGTCAGCAGTTTAAACCACTAGCTTCATATGAATAGGAAAAAAGGGGGTTTTGACTTCCATTACAAGTTACAGTTATTGGACAGTGGGGGAAACCCCCCCTGACTCAGTAGGTACCCAATGGAAAAGGACCCAGAATCACCATACCTCAATGCCCACCCTGCAGTTGAGCAGGGATGTACATGTGGAAGAACTGACCCAGGAAAGCCCACACTGGCATCAATCCCCTACACTTAGGGTCAACAGAGCCCAACTGAATGAGACATCAAACTGGGTCAAACAAAAACTCGTAGGTGGAACTGTACTAGAATAGAATCCTCATATTGGCAATGTCTGGTATACTGGGTCATTAGGAAAATTGATGATAATAGAGCAAGCCACTTACACCCCAGTGGGGTGGATTGACAATACTGCAATTTCTTGCCTATATAAGGTTTTTGCGTTCTTCTTGGTAGCTTGCTTTTTTATGTTTTCTTCTTTCTTTTGGGGTATGGGTGTGTTGTGTTCTGTTTGGTTGTTAGTTGGCTTATGGCTGCTATTGATGAAGTTGGTTTTACAGGGCTATAATTTTGTCATATTATGACCACTGCAGTAAACCTAAGATGTGCAAACACATGGGGAAGCAGTTAGAGTCTGGGTTCCCACTTAACTCTAGCCCCAATTCAAGAACAGTGAGTTCTCATAACATGACCCTGCTCAATATTCACCTTCACGGAATGATCAAAGTGTGATGAAGAAAAGAGATGGTTCCCTGTCACCAATCAGAATAGTGTTTGTTAACAGGAGTTCTTAAAAGAATTGTATTCAAACAAGCAGTTTCAACATCTTATTTGAATTGTATTCAAATTAGAAGTCAACTAAGTGGAAGAAGCACATAGCTTGTGTGATCCAAAGATGACAATTACAAAATTCAAATATGGTGCAGGGAAAAGCACCAGAGCTAAAATTTTGAACATACAATTTGTAGAAGGTTACAGAGGGCAGTGGGAGCCTAAACCCATAAGCACAATGTGATGCTAATCATCACTGTGTCAATAGTTGATCTTTCCAGTAAACCATGCATAACTATATGAAGTGATCCCTTGTGGTTTATCTTGTTTAGTGTAACTGTAAACCTTGAATAAACCCATGAAACCCACACAAAGTGCCACTAGTGACGCTGGAAGTGGTCCCAAAAGCCTAGAAAAACATGACATCACAAGAGAAGGTTCAGTTGCTTGGTACGTTACACAAATTAAAGTCTACAGCTGTTAAATGAACACCATTTCAAGATAAATGATTTCAGCATAAGGACAGTTGTAAAATAAAAAAAAGAAATGTGACAAACTATTACTATAGCTATACTAACAGTGACAAAAACCTGAACTTTGTGAAATATATTATCTAGTATTAAAAATGCAGTTTTTGTATGTGGGTGCAATATCTAACAGACAAATGTGTTAATTGGCTGTTCATAAATTAGTAAGATTTTTAGTCGACAATAAGTTAACTGCCGGGCTGAGCCCTGGTGGCTTAAGTGGTTGAGTGCGGGACTGCGGCCCGCAGGCTTGGCAGTTCAAATCCAGCAGTGGCTCTCAGGAGCAGCACTGGGTAGTGCCCACGACCACCAGAGGCAGTGATGCCCAAAAACAAAACAAAACAAAGGTAAGTGCCATATATACTTGTGCATGAGCTGAGTTTTTCAAGACATTTTAATGCAGATTTTGTGGCAAAATTAGGTGCCTCAAGTATATATTATAGTGTTTGGGGGAAATCAAAAACTACATGTAACTTTTTCACTATACAAAGAAGAGAGGGTCAGGCACCCTTAATTCCTGAGTTATATTTCTCTTTGTATGCACAAGAGATCTTTAATTAAAAAAAATTTAATTCACACTCAAAATCTGATTCCCAAACTTACTTGGGCTACAGTCCCATTTTCAGAAACTTAAACTACTCAGCAGTAATTTAAAATTTTCATACTACAGTCCATATATTAGGTACAGTAGTAGGTATCTGCTTTATCAACCCCTCTAAACATTCCAGTACCCCTAAGGGGCAGTATCGATCACTTTGGGAAACACTGGGCTAAAAGAACCCTGACTCAAAATAAAATAAAAATTTTAGGTGATAAGAAAATGTCAGTTTAATTGACAATTTTTCCATAATGCACAAAATAAAAGTACCCCTTATTTTGATGCATTAGATTTAATGAAATGATTATTGATTTGCAATTTACCAAAGAGATTAATTTCCCCTGCTCTTTTTTTTTTTTTGGGGGGGGGGGGGCAATCATTGCCTCCGGTTGTCATGGGCGCTACCCAGCACTGCTTCTGAGAGCCGCCGCTGGATTTGAACTGCCAAATCTGTGGGCTGTAGTTCCGCAATCAACCAGGGCTCATCCCTCCCCTGCTCTTTAACCAAAATTTTCCAACACAAAAAGCACAGCTAAAGTTAAATTAATTTCCTTATTTTTTAATAAAATAAGGAAAGTTTAATATATTACATGCTGTCTGTTAGCCATGTAAGCATTAACAATATATCATTGCTTTACTCAATTTGTTATCAAGAGTATCATTTTAATACATTTAAATATTAATAACGGGGAAATAGTCAAAACCAATGCTGGTTGGTTTTGAACAAACATGTATCCATAGTTAAAAGTTATGTTTTTAAAAACATACCTGTTTTGTGTTTTGATGACAAGATGAACAGTAAGTCCATCATGAATTCCATGTTGGCTCAGAGTATCTTGATCTTTTAAAATTTTTCCCGCAAATATCAACACAAGCTGGTCAGTATGTGATTTGAAACGTTTAGAGATTTCTTCCTTGAACTAAAGAAATATGAAACAAATATGTATTACAGATGTTTTCATGGCAACATCCAGTCTAAACCCAAGAAGTATCTCGAAGAAACCCTTAAGGTCCCAACCGCAGGCATTACAATTCAAACAAGATACATGTTTCCTGTGTCCAGTAACTTGATCTTAATGGGAAATTAGTATTATTGTTTTACTATTTCTAATGCAAGTCCAATTGATGCAAACATCCTATAATTGACTTTCAATGAAGGATTAACAATTCATTTCTTCACGATACTTTTATTATGTCAATAGCGCCATATTCTAGTTAAGCCACAACTAGAATTGAACAAACTTACAAGAATCGATTCTTCCAACTCCATGCCCAACCCTGCACACACATGTTCACCTGCTTACTCTGTTTGTGTGTCTCTATCACACACACAGCCTATAATGCCAATCTCATATTCTCCTCAGCCTATTACACTATCATCCTCATTTCTTTCTTTCGATATTTAGTAATGTGTGGCATTATGGAAAAAGAAATAAAATAAAAGCAGGCATCTTTTTTAGTCATTTTACTGGGGGCTCATACAGCTCTAATCACAATATGTACATACATACTTTGTGTCAGTATTTACATCTTTTGGGGAGGGAGGGTTCGTACAACTCATCACAATCCAACCATCCATCCAGTGGGTCAAGCACATTTGTACATTTGTTGCCATCATCATTCTCAAAACATCTGCTTTCTACCTGAGCCCTTGGTATCAGCTCCTCATTTTTCCCCTCCCTCCATGGCTCCTACTTCCCTCAGGTATCTTTTCTTAAAAAGAGCAGTTAAGTAAAGCACAGTTTTCCAGAAAGAAAACTGAAGATTAAGAAATAATCAGGAGAACACAAAATCAAAATTTCTAAAGAGAACATGCAAAACAAATAGTAGGAAAATGCATCATACTACTAAGAATATTTTACTTTTTCTATGCTAGATTCTCAAAGTTTCTCCACAAATACCTTTAAAGTTAGGAGTTGTTTGACAATCTGAACCAGAAGACATCAAAATATGTCTCAAGAATCTACATTAAGACTGATTCAAGATTACCAGTCCAAATTATTACTTGGGGGAGGGGGCATCACTGCCCTCTGGTGGCCATGGGCGCTACCCAGTGACGCTCCTGAGAGCAGCCGCTGGATATGAACCACCAAGCCCGCGGGCTGCAGTCCCACACTCAACCACTTACACCCCTGGGGCTCAGCCCCCAAATTATTTTTAAAAGACATCTCCAAGCCATTAATCCCACTAACCTACAGTACAGGTTCTATAGTTGATACTATCCCCAGGCGGCTGTTTTGAAAACATGAGGACATTCCTGGTTGTCACATAATTGGAGAAATGTTCCTTATACAGTTTCTCTGCCATCACCCCTTGGCCTGGTCTCTGCCCAAAAAGCAATGGTACAAAGCTCTTTGGCACAACTAATAAAGTGCCCAAATGGCACTCCACTTTGCATAGGCACCTGAAGGTAGTCAGCTCTAGTTCCAGTGAGTCAACAAACTTAGTTTCCAATTAAGTGCCTGTAAGCAAGTTCCCTTCAAAATGCAGTAAGCTTTAATCGCTTACTGCAGTTAGGAAACCTACTGTTCTCTGGCTCTTGGTTCTGCTACTGCTTCAGCTACTCTGCCACTCCTCTGTTGCTACAGTTTTCTGTCCCTGGATTAAGCAGACATAATACACAGAAATCTTGGGGACCAAAAGAGGTTCTCCAATCTTGGCTCTTTCTAATGATTTTGAGATTCCTCTGCTTCTGAAATGTTTCCTTTTATACCCAGCAGGATAGCAATGTTGATCAATTCCTATATTAGTTTCAAGTATTCAAGTTAACATGTAACATTCCCAGGTTAACAATTACTTATCTTTCTTAGGCCATCAGGAAATACAAAAGATCTGCCTGGTCCTATCCAGTCATTTGGTGAAAGTTACAAAGAATCTGGCTAGAAGAACCACATAAAGTAAATTACAGTACCATTACATCAAGTAGCTAAAGTAAAATGTCTCTTTATACAATAACATTTTCAAAATATTCCCTACATAGAAAACAAAAAAGGAATCCAGTGCCACTGTTATAAAGTGAATTTCTTAGTATGACACTCGACTAAGTCTCTATGATGTCTATCAAATGAGTGGGTTGGACTATGCATATAGACTGTGTAAAACACTAATTGAGGGACTGGCCAATTTTCATTACCACATCCCTGACTATAAGGCTAAGCCATTTTTGAAGCAGCACAGAGAAACCCCAAGAACTTTGGAAGAATTCATTCTAGATCTCCGCCTGGAAGTGGCAGGAGCCAACCTGAGACTATGGAGTATCATCCCCTGTCTGGCCCGTGACTGTAAACAGTCAGGCAGAGTGACAGGCAGGTTAGCTTTCTGGCCCATAGAGATAAGGCCAAAGAATCATGTGGCTGAGACAATAAGGACTGGATAGAGACTGGGCTGCTTGGCTGCAGTGACCAATGACTGTTGTTACTGTTTATTGTTCCTGACTTGTGGTAATCTATTAATTAGCTTAATAAAACTCTATTATTGTGAGTACTAAGTTGTGTGGCTAATATAACTAATTATCACACCCAGCATAGATGACAAGGGTGTCAGAGTAAATAATATGGGATAATTCTTTTTTTTTTGGGGGGGGGGGTGGACATCACTGCCCTCAGGTGGTGGGAGCAGGAGGCCCAGCCTTTGCTCCGTGGAGCTGGAATCGAACCTCCATCCCAGTGGGCCGCAGTCCCGCGCACAACCACTACGCCACCCGGGATAATTCTTGGATGCAGGTCTGACTCTTGCCTGGAGGCAACTGGAGTCATTAAGAGGTCAGATATGGGGTGGACTGCTTAACTTAGCTACTAGGATTCAACTACAACTCAGACCAACCCTATTATACAGAATAAAACTGCCTGGTAAACGCATTGCGAGACTGTATCTAGGCAGAGACTGTCAATCCTTACCCCAGAGAGTAGCAAGTGGATTTGAACCACCAACTTTTTGAACCACTAATTTTTCAGTTAGCAGCCAAACATTTAACCACTGCACACAACAAAGGCTCTTCTGTAACCCAAAACCAAAACAAAGTAGCTGGCAGAGTTGATGCTGGCCCGCAGGACACGGCAGATCGGCCTCTGTGCGTTTCTGAGGCTGTAACTCTTTAAAGCAGCGGCTCTCAACCTGTGGGCGGCAACCCCTTCGGGGGCCAAATGACCCTTTCACAGGAGTCGCCCCACTCATAACAGTAGCAAAATTATACTTATGAAGTAGCAATGAAAATAATTTTATGTTTCTGGCGTCACCACATTAGGAAGGTTGAGAACCACTGGGTTAGAGGAAACTGAAAGCATTATGATTATACTTTAGCAGGAAAAAAAGTCAATTCAATCATCTAAATTGCCACCTTAAGAAACTAAAGAGGAAGAAAAACTAAATCCCCCCAAAAAGAGAAATAAAAATGAAGCCAGATATCAGCAAAACTGAAGAATCAACCCAAAGGTGAAAAAAATCTTTAAAATTACCAATAAAACTAAAAAATTTCTAGCTAGAGTGAGCAAAAGAAAACAACAAAAAAGGAATATGTTATTAATACCAAGAACAGAGGGTACTAACTAACCCCAAGGACATTAAAAGTATAAGGAAAGAATGCTCTGAAAGCAAATATTTAATAATTCAGCTGGATCAACTCCTCAAAAGACACAAACTACAAAAACAAATTTAATCTTTCCTGAAAATAGAAGAAACGTTTCTCAATTAACTTGATGAAGCCAACATTCCCAAGACCAAAACCAATATATGTAATTCAACATATTAACATTCGAATCAAACAATCACATCAATAAATCTGAAAATGACAGCATTCATAACAAAACTCCAAGCAAGTGAGAAATAGGAAACAATCTAGACAAATAAAAGCCATTTACCAAAAGCTTTGCAGCGAATATGCTTAATGATAATGACAATGCTTTCCTTCTAAGATCAAGAATAAAGCAAGGGTGTCTGTTTCTCATCACTCATATTCTGCACTGTACTAAAAATTCAGCCAATGCAACAAGCCAGAGAAAAGAAATAACAGGTTCCAAACTCAAAAATCGGAAAAAACAAAAGATTTATCCTCAAAGCATTAACCTTAGTCACATCCCACATTAAAAGAAAATTTATTTTGAGGCAATGGCAAATATTTGAACAAAGTAGTCATTAAAATTGAGGGATGGAATAATGAATGAAGGAGGCCTCAAAATAATGGGGGGGGGGGGAGCTTGGGAAAATACAGCTGCAATAAAACTCGCTACAAGATAATAATCAGATAGGATGAAGGGACCAAGGTTTTACTTTCTACTTCTTTGAAATTACTCATGATAAACAACAAAAATTAAAAATTCACTGCCCATGGAGACTTATAGCGACTCTATACAACAGGGTAGAACTGCCCCCTGTGAGTTTGGGACTGAAACTCTTTACAGGAGTGGACAGCCCCATATTTTTATTCAAACAAGGGTGTAAACAATTGGCAACCTATACTTTAATATCCAATGATGGTATCTATAAAAATGAAGTGGAAATTTTCAGATAAGCTCCCTGCCTAAGAACCAAGCCACAATACAATTAGCAGATGCCAACTGATTCGGACTCATGGCAAGTCTATTATACACTTTGTACCTGTGGTTCCATCATTTTCAAAATGATGACCTTTTACAAACAGTTGGACAGGGCTTTCTTTTAAAATGTTATATAATACAAAGAGTAACTAGAATAATACAAAATATTCAGTCCAAATTGGTGGGGGTGGGGTGAGGACCTGGCATAACATTACAAGGAAAAACAGAAATCAAACAGTATAATGGGTAAAGTTACACCAAATATATCATTAACCTTGTTAAAAAGACAGAGACAAGATTTATAAACTGTAGCTTCATGCTACTTAAAAGACACTCTTAAAATACAAAGGAAAAAGATTTAAAGTAAAAATGAACTAGCAAAAATAATACTTGCAAAAATTAACTAACCAAAGTAAGCCAGAGAGACTTTTCTAATAGCCTAAATAAACTACAATGCAAAGCAATACTAGACTGGACATTTCAAACCTTATTTCAAACCAGTATTCAATTCACTGGAAGAGAAAACTTTAAATATAAATAAACAAAACTGTACAGCTTCAAAATATAAAGTCAAAATTAATGAAAAATGTTTAAAAAAAAACACAGGTCAATCCACAAGTACAGTGGACTATTTGAACACATTTCTCTCAGTAGCATATAGACTAAAGCAGGCCAACTGAAAATAGAACATAAAAGATTTGAAGAAAATTAACAAATGACCACCCAATAAACTACAGAATAAGCATCTTTTAAGAGTATTTACAAAATCGGACAATATGCTCTTAGACCATCAACTGAGCCCACCTCTAGAACTTAAAACCTTACAGAGTATATATCACATTTAATTAATCAGCACTAAAACTGTTAACTAAAAATCAGGAAAGTGTGCTGAGCCCTGGTGGCATAATGGTTGTGTGTGGGACTGCGGCCCACAGGGTTGGCGGTTCAAGTCCAGCAGCAGCTCTCCCTGAGCAAGGCTGGCTTTCCTACTCCCACCAGGGGGCAGTGATGCACACACACACACAAACCCAAAGAAATTAAAAAAAATAAAAATCAGGAAAGTGCTGATTCAGGTGGGAAAGATTTCTTTTTGTTTGTTTGGGGACATCACTGCCCTCTGGTGGTGGAAGTACAAGGCCCAGCCTTTGCTCCTGTGGAGCCCCTGCTGGAATTGAACCTCCATCCCAGTGAGCCATGCACAGTACCACGCACTCAACCACTATACCACCAGGGCTCAGCCCGGGAAAGATTTCTTAATGGGAGACACAAACCTTTATTATAATTTTTTTAAGCATAATAAATTGGGTCTATGCTTAATAAAGTCTGATAAAACATTTGCAACACAAATAATCAGAGTACAGATGTGTAGTTTCTTAAAAGAAAATGCCTACTGTCAGAAAAAGACAACACAACTGGTAGTCAAGAGACTATTTTGGAAAAGGACACTCGACAAAAATCAAAAGCACAACAGATACAACAGGAAAACTAAATTCATCCTCATGAATAATCAAGGAACTTCAAACTGAAACCAGTGATAGATCCACTGGATGGTTCACCTTAAAAGACTGACAATTCTCAAGTGTTAAAACTCATTTTCACAAATGTTGAACATATACTTATCCTTTGGACCTAAAATTACAATCTGGGCTTTAATGTAATGAGTTACATGTCCAAGGTAGTGGATACATTCAAGGAAGTTCAAAGCAGTAATATGTGCATGAACCAAAAGCTGAAAACAACTGTAATGTCCATCAACTTTAGAATAAATACTATAGTAATAAATGAACTACAGTCTCATGCCATCATAGATTCCATCAACATAGCAAAAGCATCCAACCATGAATGAACATAAATTAGGTGGTTTCCTTTATGTAAAAATTTTTAAGCCATCAAAATGAAGTCACTGATGACGTCAGAAGAGGTAGTGATAGTAAAGGATCATAGGAAATTTCTGGAGACTTGGTAATATCTATTTCTTGACTTCTGCAAATTATACACTCATGATATATGCACTCTTCTGTGCTATACTTCCATAAAAATAGTTCTTTAAAGTTAACTTTTTATGTTCTAGATCTAAGAAACAGGAAGTCAAAACCAAGGCGGCCAACTTTACTAAATACTCAATTATTCACTAGCTAGAAAACGAAAATTTATCTTGTGCTGTGAAAATCAATAGAAAGGCATAGGAATAGAATGATGAGTACCTTACTTTTTTGAGTAGCAGATCAGATGGATATAAAACACAGACATGACAAAACCTGAAGAAACCAAACCAGGACAAGGGATCAACAAGTGATCTAAAATTGATGGCACAGAGGATACAGGATTCCTGGTGTGGCTTGATCAAGGACAATGTAGTTGAGGAATACTGAAACTCAAATGAAAGCAGACCACGATAGTAGGACAAGAGGAAAGTAAAAGGAAATAGAGGAAAGAACAAAGAGGCAAAAGACATTTATAGAGGTATAAATATAGGCATTGTATATATGTAAATATATTACTAAATAACAATACAGATATATATCTGTATATTTATATATTAAGTATTATGGTAGTAAATCGGCATTGGGCCCCTAATAAGTACCCCCTCAACACAAGAACACTTTCTTTGGGCCCCTAATAAGTACCCCCTCAACACAAGAACACTTTCTTTGGTCTAATAACCTGGCATTCTGTGATGCTCACCTTCTCTACACGATCGCAAACACAGAATGGCTGCACAAACAAATGTGGTAAAGAAAGCTGATGGTATCAGGCTATTAGAAGATATACCACCTGGAGTCTTAAAGGTTTGAAGTTAAACAAGTGCCCATCTAGCAAGGAAGCAACAAAGTCCACATGAAAGAATCACGTCAGCCTGTGTGATCGTACTAGACATTAAAAAGCCCAAAACAATTAATCATATTGATGTGAATGAGGATGGTCGGAGTCCAGACCCAAAGCCCATCTGTAGACAATTGGATATCCCCTCCCAGAAGGGTCACAAGGAAGGAGCGAGTCAGTCAGGGTACAGTTATAGCACCAACAAAACACACAACATCCCTCTAGTTCTTTAGTGCCTCCCCCTCCCTCCAACTACCATGACCTAGTTCTACCTTACAAATCTGACTAGACTGGAACATATACACTGATACAGATAAGAAGTATCAACACATGAAATCCAGGACAGATGAACCCCTCAGAAACAGTAATGGGAGTAGGGATACCATGAGGGAAAGGGGAAGATGGGAGATGGGGGAAAAATGGGTGGTCAATCGCAATGCCTCTCCAGATAGAGGAACAGAAACATTAGGGAAGGGAAGCAAGGGGTAGTTTAAGATATGGAAATAACTTATGATTTCAAGGGATCATGAGGGTGGGAGAGAAAAAAGAGGAGCTGATACCAAAGGGTCAAGTAGAAAGTTCATGTTTTGAAAATGATAATGGTGGAGCCCTGTGCAGGCACACTAAGTCAGGACAAAAAAGAACCCCCTAAAGCATGGTGTCTGACCCTGAGTCTCTGTGTTCTCACACCCCAGAGATGGCTCAAGAGGAACGGGCTACGAGGCCCATACCACACGCCCTCCATGCAGTCCACCATGATCGACATCCAACACGAACCCCATGCCCTGCTTAACCACATCTTTCTCAACCATGTCATCTGGTCTATTTTCAACACACTCTTATTCAACTGCTGCTGCTTGGGCTTCGTGGCCTACATCTGTTCTGTGAAGGGACCAGGGACCAGAAGATAGTGGGAGACGTGATTGGGGCCCAGAGTCATGCGTCTACCACCAAGTAAATGAACATCTTCTCTACAGTCCTCAGCCTCCTGGAAATCCTCATTTTCATCATTCTTTTCGCCATGAGCAAAGTGATTAGCTTCCAACCCATCACAGATGATGAGCTAGAGAGGCCACAAGACACTGAAAACATGCTGTGTCCTGAATCCTCCAGGCCTTCGCTGTTGGATGACCTGTAACCTGGCCTGCCTGCCCCTGCTCCTGTCCAAAGCTATTTGCGAATGCTTCTGCATCTATCAGCAAGCTCAATGAAGCACCCCAGTGTGTAATGATGCCATGAAAAAAAAATAAAGATGATGGCAACATGGACCAATGTGCTTGATATATTTGATATATGGATTCTTCTAAGTGCTGTTAAGAGCCCCCTAATAAAATGATTTATCAAAATAAAATAAATATTAAGAATTTTACACCAAGTAATTTTATATACAGATTGATCTCAGCCCAGTCCAGCTCAAGTCCATGAGTCCAATGCTAGCGAAAGTCCTCTTTAGCCTCACAGTCAAAGGTCGATGACGCAGAAGTGACATGGGATGCAGGGAGATCACAAGCTGGTGGGTGCAGAGTCCATGGATCAAAGGTCGGTAAGGACATGGGCAGGGATGCCAGCAGCTTTCCAGCCCACAAGGCACCACCACTGGAGACAGAAACAGTTTCAGAGAGGGTAGAGGTGAAAGGACCGGTACAGAGGAGAAAGAAAAGTTCCTCTAGGTCTTCCTTATAGATAAGGCCCTACACCCCCCCCTAAGGAGGCCTGATTGATAGGTGAATCTACGTGAAAGGGGCATGAAAGGGTAAGGGTGGGGATCCAACCTAAGTGCCACAAATGGATCAAAAAGATAATAGAATTTGCCCACAAATTTTCTGAAGCACCTTGTATACCATTCCCAAGGAGAAGTCTACTGCATATTGGTTTGTTTTGGATAAAAAAACCAAAGTGTGGAATAAACTATGAAATTCAAGAAAAAATGAACTGTCACTACATTTGAAACAAAAATTACACAATTTTAATTTTATCCCTACCATGTAAAACAAAACACAACTTCTAAATAAGGTGTATTTTAAAATGTTTAATCCAAATACGGTAGTTAAACAATGTCCTATTTCCATCTAAATAAATGGCTTTTTTGGAGGGTCACAAATTTTAATCATAAACTTCTATTCTGTGCTCACTTAGAAAAAAAAGTATGGAGATAGTTTAATTGGCTCCAAAATTACTATGAATTTAACCTCTAAAAATTGAACTCCCATGTCTACCTTTATCTACTACACTTTTGACTTAAGAACCAAAAAAATCAGCTTCGTATTGGCATGGAAAAACCATTCAGCAAGCTTAGACATTTTGCTTCAGACACATGGCCCAGACTGTATCACTGCAGACAAAATTTATACAAAATTCCAAAAATTATGCAAAAATCTTCATTTCCTATCTAGTAAAGAATTGAAACCATACAAGAAATACTTGTGCAATTTCTACACTACCTAGATAGATATTTGTGTCCTAAGTCCACATGGTCACTACTAACTTAAAACAGAAGATACAGGGCAGAATGGGTCTCTTAAGAATCCATAATTCCCAGGAGCAAGGCGAGGCTTCCTACTCCCACTAGGGCAGTGATGCCACAAAAAAACAAAACAAAAAGAATCCATAATTCCTATAGATCAGGTGCTGACCTTATGTGAACAACCTAAAGTGATACCCAACAAAATTGTAAACTGACAATTACTAAACACTTTATCAACCATCACAAGAATTAAAACTCCAATATACCTCAAATTAAAATTTAATTTGAAGTCAACAGACCCTATTTACTCAATTACCATCCAAAACTCAAGTGTCTCATATATCAGTGGATTCTCCAATTGATTGAAGCGTGCCCTGTGTGAGCAACCACAAGTATTCAGCATTCTATTGGGTACAATTTAACTTTTACATAATGCTCAGTTATTGGTATGAACTGCCCTTCTGTAGTAAGAGACAGTTTTAGATTCTCAAGTTATTCTGTATCTGCTTTTTTACCAAATTTTCAACAAGATACCTCCTTTCCCATGGAAATGGGTTATTTTTAATCTGAGGAGTCAAAGGCATATAATATGGGAGACCTTTTAAAAGTAAAACAAAGGGGCTGAGCCCTGGTGGCGTAGTGGTTGTGCGCGGGACTGCAGCCCACTGGGACAGAGGTTCAATTCCAGCAGTGGGGCTGGGCCTCCTACTCCCACCACCGGGAGAGCAGTGATGCCCAAAAAAAAAGTAAAACAAAGAATATAAAACACTGTCCTGAGTTGAAAATGTTAATTTTTATGATACCTCTTCTTAGTTGTTCTGAGCCCACTTTGTTTACTCAATTATCATTTAGGAAAGGAAAATAAGTCACAAACATGGGGAAAGAATTAAACCAAGGTATTATTCATTATGAATGAATACAGCATGTTTGGGAGAGATGCAGACCTGAATTCAAGCTTGCTTTTTTCATTTACTAATTGAACAACCTTGAGAAATTTTACCTATCTGAGCCTCAGTTACCTCATTTTTCTAATGAAGATGACAATGTTTACCCAGCGGGGTTGGAGAATTAATAATGTATGTTAATCTTCACCTGTCACAATAAAAAAGTCAAAATTTTAAAAAGAGCTAATGTGTGATAAGACTAAAACCAGATAAATGGAACTGTCACTGACCAAGTCAATGATTTCTGACATATATTTAAACACAAGCAATGGGTAAACTGTCTGAACACAGAAATTTCACATAGACACTCAAATTTTTTTTTAAATCATTTTATTGGGGTTTACACAACTTTTATCACAATCCATACATCCATCCCTTGTGTCAAGCACATTTGTACATATATTGCCATCGTTGTTTTCAAAGCATTTTCCTTCTACTTAAGTCCTTGGTATCAGTTCCTCATTTTTTTCTCCTCCATCCCTCATGAACCCTTGATGATTTATAAATTACTATTATTTTATCAAGTCTTGCACTGATGTCTCTCTTTACCCCCTTCTCTGTTGTCCATACCTCTGGAAGGGGATTATAGCAGATCATTGTGATTGGTTTCCCCTGTCTCCCTCCACCTTCCCCTTTAACACTCAAATATTATCTACCTCCTAACCCACAGGGGCATTTCCACCCTGTCCTGGGTTGCTGATTCTGATACTACTCAAAGGTGGAGAATCTGAGTGGAATCTTTTATGTACCTATTTATAAATCAGTTCCTCAAAATTTCTAATGTCACTTGAAAAATCATCCACATGCAATATCTGACAATTATAATTCTCCAGATACTGGGTGTGTGAGTAAATCTAAACCTTAATGTCACAAAAGCAACCCAGATGGCATTATGCATTGAGCTACTAATCACAAGGTCAGGGCTTAGAACCACCAGCCCTTGTGCAGGACAAAGATGAGACTGTTTTTACAACCACAGGAAACCCACAGTGGCAGGTCTCCTCTGTCCTACAGAGTCACTATGAGTTACAATTGACTCTATGGCAGTGAGTGTTAATTTACTCCAGATGTCAAGCATGAGAAACCATCACACTGAATACATACATAGGAATTATATGAAATGCATCATTTTATAAATAATGTAGTTTTACAGTCTCTCTGATCTACATCTCACAAAGAATAACAAACTAAATGTTTTACTAGTCACATGCCTTGATGCTCTTCTACCCCAGAAACTTAAGACTCAATCTTTTGGCAAACAAATAAACAACCAGCACAAGTAAAACAAGAACTCTGAGGCAATTTCTTTCATCCTATTATCACTTCAGTTCTCTAAACAACCCAGCAAAGCAGATCTGTTATCACAAAAAGATAAGTTTCAGAAGTGCTTTGTTTAAGCCTGGTTTCTCCAATTCTGAGGTTCATACTCCCCCGAAATGCAGACTATGCTTCAAAATATTTAAATTAGTAACTAACATGTTAGTTTTTATCTTTCTCAAAATATTAATAACCAAGCCAAAACAAAACAAATAAGTTTATCAACACAAAAGATTACGTTAGTTCTACATGTACAAAATATAAAATACTTGTCAACGCAATAGTAAAAAGTCAGTAGTACTACTAAACAGAAAATGTGAATTAAAAAATATTGCTACTTTTAAAATCATAGAAACTCAAAAACAAAAATAAAATATGAAGCTATTGTTTATCACCAGATCCCTCCAGCTAGGTCTATATAATTCTTTGTTCTTTAACTTAAGGAAAGAATTTATTAAAGTCTTAAGAGACAAAAAAAACACAAAGACGACATCCCAATGAGGTAGGTCATTAGCAAGAGGCCAAAATGGCATCCAGTGGTTTGTTGAGATACTTTTTTTAAAAATGAGAAGACAAAAGGAACTCATAAAAGCACAACTGATGGCAGATCAATCTGTCACAACATAGGTGGGACCACAGAAGCAGGAATGGGAATACACCTGGGACATGTGCATTGTTAGATGTAAGTGCTTACAAGATTGGTCTTGGGCATTCCAACCAAAGCATCAGGGCATGACTGACAGGGCATGATTCATGATACTTAGACCTCCAGCACTATCCTTTAAGGACATACCGAGGCAAGCCCCTAGGAGACTGCCCTCCCCTAGGCTTGCTGGAGAAGGTGGAGATAATCCACTTTCCAACGCACTCTGAGGGCAAAATTATCCAGATCCTCAGTGAATGATCCACAGGGCCATACTTTTCTGGAAGGCTGTGTTTCCACAAGGTCACAGTGAGTCAGATTCTCTTAGATCACAATGAGCTCGCTCAGTTTTGATTTGAACCTGTCTGCACTCAGTGGCAATTTTTGAATCCTTGAGGGACTCAAATTACATTTTTTTGAAATGTTCTTTTAAATTTGACGAGCAAAAAGTAGCTTGAGGAGGCAAGATCATGAATGTAAAGAGGATGGGGTAAAGTTTCCCAACAAGTCTTGCTATCCTCAAGGAATGCGCATGTTTTTTGGGGGGAAATTCTCAATGCTGTTTTCCTGGCATTTTTCTAACCAATGTAGTTTTCCATTTTCTCAACACCTCTTAAAGCCCTGTATTCATCTTATGTTCTTGGGGAAAGAAAAAAAAAGCTATCAAGATCATCTCCTTTGAAGTCTTCCCAAATTAGCTGTAGCTCCTGAGCTGACCTCTGTCTTATATTTAACTAGTCCAGAGATCCACTTAGAAACCACTGTTTTGATTGGACCTCTTTTAAGAAAGGTATCCTAATGAGATTAAGACCACTCTCTTACTGAAAGAACTTCTGTACAGCTGTTCACAAGAGATATGTTCAAACACATTTTGTTTGGAATAAATCACTGCATGTACGAGCAAAATCTAGTAGCAGTAATTGTTGACTTACCCTCAAAAATACATTATGTTAGAAAGTCTATGAAATTATGCCTAGACAAATGGTTTGCTCTCTACCTCTAATGTAAAAGTTTGTATTGTGAACTCACAGAAGAAAGGCCTGACAAATCAGTTTCCCCTGAGGTGTCTTAGAAGGCCTGGTGATTTATGTCCAAAAAAATCAGTCATTGAAAACTGGACAGGGCACTCTGACACTAAAAATAGCACCATCAGTCACCAGTAAAAGGGATTTCTTTGTAGTTTCTTTATATACACACACACTTAGAGCACTGGTGTCCTTATGTTGGGATGCTAACCTCCAGGTCAGCAGTTCGAAACCAACAGGGGAAAGATGAGGTTTTCTCATCTCATAAAGAGCTTCAGTCTCAGACACCCACAGGGGCAGTTCAACCTTGACTCCACAGCAGTGACTTTGGATTTTACAGAATGCTATATACAGCTCAGAGTACTCCTTAGAAGTAAGGATGGCTAGATTTTGTCTCACATACTTCAGACATGTTTTCAGGGCAGATGAGTCCCTGGATGACTAGTAAAGTAGTCCTTGGTAGGTGGGGAGGGTAGACTTCAATAAAATGGATTAACATAGTGATTGCAACAATGGACTCAAATGCAATTATGAGGTTGTTGCAAGCCCTGGCAGTATTTAGTTCTGTTGTACACAGAGTTTCTATGAGTCAGAATAGACTTGAGGGGGCCTAACATTGCCCGATAGCTCTAAGGTCAGGAGCTCTGGTGGTGAAGTGGGCTACACGCTGGGCTGCTTACCACAAGATCAGCAGTTTGAACCCATCAGCTTACTGCTTGGGGAAAAAAGTAAGGCTTTCTACTCCTAAAAGGGTTAACAATCTCAAACCCAGAGGGCAGTGTTAAGTTCTAATATGCCAGGCTGAGCCCTGGTGGCCTAGTGGTTGTATGAGGGACTGCGGCCCACAAGGTTGGCGGTTTGAATCCAGCAGCAGCTCTCCGGGAGCAAGGCAGGGCTTCCTACTCCCACCAGGGCAGTGATGCCACAAAACAAAACAAAACAAAACTAACATGCCCTATAAGGTCACCGTGAGTCAGAATCAACTCAGTGGCAGTGAAGGGCACTGTTGGGTAAGCATTAGATTGATAACCACAAGGTTGGCAGCAGTTCAAATCCACCTGATGTCCAAAGGAAAATTGAGTCCATTCCTATAAAGCAGTGCTTCTCAACCTTCTTAATGCCACAACCCTTTAATACAGTTTCTCAGGTTGTGGTGACTCCCCAACCATAAAATTATTTTCGTTGCTACTTCCTAACTGTAATTTTGTTATTGTTAGGAATCAGGTGACCCCTGTGAAAGGGTCAGTCAACCTCCAAAGGGGTTGTGACCCACAGGATGAGAACAGCTGCTATAAAGATCTACAGTCTTGGAAAACCTATGCAGGGTAACTGAGTCAGAATCAATTTGATGGAGGTAGGCTTGATTTTTTTTTTTTAATAGTGGAAGCTGCAATTAAAAAACAAAGTAATCCAGAGGCTCCACAGGAGCAAACGCTGGGCCTCCTACTCCCACCACCAGAGGGCAGTGATGCCCCCCCCAAAAAACCAAAGTAATCACACTTTTCTACATAAATCTTACTATTAAAATACTGCAAATTAATCTTTAAAACACAATATGCCTTTACTCAGTAAGTCTTCATAGTATTGCATAAGTGTCAGGTACAATATTAGGAACTGAAAAATTAAGAAATAAACAGCTCCAATCATTATAGTTCTTATGATTGGGTAGACTATCCAGATAATCACAAAATAGGAAAGATTAGTCAATTGTGTAATTCGTGCATCCAATCATCTGAGGAATTAACACTCAGATGAACATGCTGCTTGGTACCATCTAACCCTTTTGACTTGTGACTCCATGTAACAGAACAGAACTGAACCCCAGATTGTGCTAGGCTGTAATGTTTATGGGAGTAGATCATCAGATATTTCTTCGGTGAACCCTTTGGACTGACTCAAACCATCAACCTTTTGATTAGCAACCCAAAACTTACCCTAAGTGGACTTAAAGGATGAAAAGCCAGTCAAAGGAACATCAAAGCAACCTAAGGGCAGTGGCTGGATGTAAACAATCTAGTCACGGGGCTTGAGTGTACTATCTGTACTGAGTCAGTGTATGAATTTTGTCACACCATTAACCTGAGTCTGTATATTTATTTCACTTTAATAAAGTAGCAAAACTACTTCCATTATAAAGCATTATTTTAAAATTTTAATAAATAAATGCTTTAGTGGCAACTGCCAAGACTCAGAGCAGACGAGCTATTGATGGGTGGGAAAGGGGGAGTGCACAAACCACTAGAATGTAGAGAACACAGGGAAGGAGAGAGGGAGGGAGTTTACAGGAGAGCTACTCCCAGTAACCACCAAAATGTCTGCTCACTGAAGAACTGAGAAATAAACCGTGGCATTTATCAATAAGATGGCATGCTACAAGATCTCTGAAAACATTACAGTAAGTTAAAAGAATCCGGAAACAACATTCAATGTCCAAATGAAACAAGTGTGTGGATAAACAGTCGTCTAGGGCTGAGAGGTGTGCTGGGGAGGGGAGGGGGGGGCGGAATGGAGTGTAACTAGTAAAAGGCACCGAATTTTTTATAAGCTGATAAATTTTTCTCAACAGATTAGATAGCTGCACAATCCTGTCTATATACTAAAAAATGTACACTAAAAGAATGAATAGTATAATATCCAAATTTTATTTCAGAAAAACTTTTTTTAAATGGCTTGACTTTCCCCCACCCCCCAGTAAATCAATAACTGAATAAAGTGATTAACACTGATGCTACGATTTTTTTGCTAAAGTTATGACCTTACTATATACTGATCTCCAAGTCAAAATTCTGGTTAAAATGCTGTTTAATAGGATAAAAACACAAGCTACATAAATCATTTTAAACTTTCACGTAGCCATAGTAAAAAGATTTAAAAGGGGGGAGAGATTAGTCTCAAATAAACTTTAATAATACGAGGGTCTTCAAAAAGTTCCTAAGAAGTTCAATAATCTTTTCATTCTACTGTTGCATGAACTCTTTGAACAATCCCCTTTGTACTACTACCTTGCTTACCCAGGTGCCTCCCATCCAATATTAAAGATTTTCAAGATGAGTTATTTTTTTCCTATTTTTTCCTGAAGATTTTTGTCAGTAGCATTTCCTGCCATCGTTATTTGCCCTGGTGCTATAGTGGGCCGATAACCTCAAGGTTGCTGTCTAAAGCCGCCAGGAGGAAGAAGAGGCTTTCTAACTCCTATAAGAAACTCAAGGGGCAGTTTTACTATGAGTTGGCATTGACTTGGGGGTGGGGTAGGGGTGGGAGTGGAGTGGAGTGGTTAATGAATCATCTAGAAAGTACTTTTCAGAATTATGTTGCATTTTCCTATAAGCATGCACTTCCCTTAACAAAATCCACATATATTTCAAACTGTCTTCAGATTCTTGGTTCAATATTTATGCTTTGTGCTAAGAAATTAATTGTCAATTAAATAAAAACTGACAAAAAAGTGGCTTTAACATCTTCAAAATTTTGCTTTGGTTTCAGAAGAGTTTTAAAAATACAAACAGCATACAACTTAGAATTCTAATTTCATCATCTACAAAAAGTTTAATCATCCTCATAGACATCCTAACTAAATTCTACTTTTAAAATACTCTAATTTTGTTCCGTGAAAGAAAGCAACAAAGCTAATGATGGGCTGATATAGGAATCATACAAAGACCTAAGGCTTCTCCAAAACATAATATAGAGTAGTTAAAATTAACAAAGACTGACAATGTCAAATATTAGCAGGGATATGGAGCAAAAGAAACTCCCATACACCCTGATGAGATTGTAAAACAGTACAAACATTTCTCACAAAGGCTATTTCTTATAAAAGCAAGCATACTCCTGACCTATCACCCAGCCATTCCCTTTCTAAGTATTTAAACCACAAGTAATGGAAGCCGATGCCCAAATGATTTGTACTAACTGGAAACAATCCAACTAACCCTCAACAAAAGAACAGATAACGTATGCTACAGTAACATGATGAAAACTACAAATCACCAAATAAAATCATATAATGGAAATGCAATAAAGGAAAAGAATTTCTAATATACAACAAAAATAAATCTCAAAACCATGTCAAGTGAAAAAAGCCTTACCCAAAGATGTTATACAAAATCACTTATATAAGATTGTTGAACAGGCAAAATTAACTTGCAGCAGAAAAAGGAATTGATGAAGGGGAGAATTACTGAACTGAAAACAATGTTCTACATCTTGATAAGGCTTTGGGGTACATGGTTATATGAATCTGTCAAATTTACCTTAAAGTTTCAAAATGTTGAACTTATTAATGACAGAGGCAGTGAAGTGCTTTTTAAAGGTGACTGGTATATTTACAACTTATATTGAAATGCATCCAAAAAAATAAAATGAGTTGATAAGTGATTGGAAATGTGGTACAGTGACTACATTAAAATATGGCTGTTCATCGTACAATTCTTTCAACTTTCCCAAATATAGGAAAACACAAAATGTTGCCAATTTTATTGACACAATGAGACAACCCCACCCTCACAACAATGACAACAATGTGGTGATTCAGTTGGTGTAAGTTTCTTAAGCCGATGTGCTACACTCTACTGCTTCACAACACACAGCTTTCCAATGGAATATCCCAATCAGTTACTGTTCCTCAAGAAGCTGAGTACTGGTAAATTTCAGTTGTGTCCTTTCATTGTTTCAGATTGTTACAGACCAATAATGGATCCACAATAAACTGGAATCCTTGGTTGAATTTCATCAAGTCGCAAAATCTGTTCCTGGGCAGACTTCAAAATATTCAAGTTACTGGGTAACAGTGCCCATTAACTTTTTAAAAAATCCGATGCAAACACCAGATTCTGCGTAACAACGCTATCATCATCTCAATAATCACACAAAATCCTGCCCTAGATTATCATCTGAAGTGCGATACACTGAAAATAAAAATAGCAAGTCATCAACGACGAACACGTTCCCCCTTAAGCCTTTTACTAGAATATAAGGTTTGCCTGGAAGCAATTTCTACGTCACAGCTTTAGTGCTAACCACCCCCAAGCTTGAGAGACGGGAAAGGTTTCAGAATTTAAAACACGCGAAGTACTTAAAGGTACCCCAAACCTACCTTAAGGCAGGCGAGACCAAAAATAATAATGCGTGTGCGTGTGTGTTTGAAACAAAACAGCCTGAGCTGACGCTACCCTGCACCCGCCGGGCCTCCACCCCGCCCCGAGCCAGGCGGAGGGTCCTTCCTTTGTGAGACGCTGGAGCAGCTGGGGCGGGGAGCGGGGGTGGTGGCGCGGGGGGTGCAGGACCAGGCGGCGGCGGCGGAGGGCGAGGAGCCCAGCGGGCCACCCACAGGCCGCGGCCCTGCCACAAACCTCTGCGGTGTCCCGAGGAGCAAAACCCCAAGCTTGGGTGTGATCTCATTTGCGATGAGGCCCAGGAAAAATGGCCGAGAGCACTTCCGGGGATCCACCTTCCCCCCGGGGCCCCCGTCCCGCAGGTCTCCGGCCGCGGACAGAGGTCCCCGCCGCCACCTCCAGCCCGGGCCGAAGCCCGGGCGGTCCTCACCTGCTGGACGGAACTGTTCTCGGGCACCGCGAACTCCTCCTTCTCCTTCGGGGTCTTCACCGTGACTTTCATGATCTTGGGCTCCGCAGGGGCTGCGGCCTCCGGGGCGCCGGCGCCTCCTGGAGCGGCCGCGCTGTCCTGAGAGGCCGGAGGGCCGCCGCTTTCACCACTCTCGGCCATGGCGGCAGTGACTCAGGAGAGCAGGGAGGGAGCAGGCAGGCGCTTCCCGGCAGGAGCCGCCCCAGCCGGCCGACTCGGACAGCGAGGACTGCAGGACGCGCCGCCTCGGTGGCGAGGGGCACGAGGGCGCCCTGGCGAGGGAGCGACCGCAGAACTCGCTGGGGTCTCCGGCACAGGCCCGGGTCGGGCGCTGGGCAGCCGCCGTGCGTTCAGACGCCGCTGGGCAGCCGCGACATCCGCAGCCGCTTCCTTTGCCCCGCCCCTCCCCCACGCCCCTGCGCCGGCGCCGCGTGGGGCACGCCGGGTAACGCGGCCGGCGGCGGCGCCCAGTCACCCGAGCGGCCGCTGCTTTCCGCGCTCGCCTTTTCGGTCCCGTCCCCTCACCCAAATATGCTAAGGTGTCCAGAGTGGGGAACGAAAAGCCAGATGGGGTGGGATGAGATAGGTCAGTTGGGGGCTTTTCCCACGTCCACCATAACAAAAACGTGAGTCCGGGACTTCTTGCTGTCGCACAGAGATGATGTCACGCTCGCGAAATTACTAGAAAAGGGGATCGACCACTGGGCGCCGCGGCTGCCAGGGCGCATGCGTCTACGCCGTCCAGGTTGGTTCCCCACCCCCTTCAGACGCCGCCTTGGCTGGCCTCACCCTTTCCGCGCCACCTCGCTCTTTGTGCTACGCTGCGTACTTCGCTGAAGTGTTTCATTATGCATTTGCTTACTGTTCGCCTATTTGGAAAACTTAAAAGTGCATTACTTTATTGCATTGTATTGCATGAGTTGGAAGATAAAGCAATGCAGAAAGATGTTCGAAACGAAAGGAAAATGGAGTTAATGCCTGTAACCAGCCTGCGCAATCCGGGGAGTCATTGCCGATTTGGTCAGGCGACAATCAGGCCACCTGTCCTGAGACTGGCCTCTGTACCTGCCATGACAAAGTGACTCAATCACTTGAGCAACAAGAATTTATTGAGCACTTGCTGGCAAACGTGTTCTAATCCGAGATCCAGGAATTTACATAATAGCTAATATGAGACAGAATATATATCAAGTAATGCCATTACGCGTTGGGCCGTGACGGACAAGATCAGCAGTGTGAAGCTGTTTGTTGGAGAAAGGACCTTCTGAAGAGTTAGCTATGTTGGAAACTCACAGGGGCATTTCTGCCCTGTCCTCTTGGGTAACTATGAGTCAGCATGGACGTGTGGCAGCGTTTGGTTGTTTAATACAGTTAACATTTCAGTCTACGCAAAATCCATCAGGAGCTCCAAGCTGAGTGCAAAATAAAACCACCCACCTTTCTGAACTGGAATTACAGGCCTTCCGCAATCTAACTCCTAGTCTGCCTTTCAAGTTTTGCCTTCTTCACTTGTATTATCAACTCCAGAAGCATTTACACATGATATTTTTTCACCTCCAAACACAGCCCCCTATGTTGTACTCCTGTTTTCCTACCTCCTCTCTAAAACCTTCCTTGAATTATCATTTGTCTTCTCTGACCTAATATCCTAATGAGAAGCAATAAAATCTGAGGAAGCTGGGACCTGGGTAAGGCGAAACCTGGCAAGAGAAGAGAAATGCAGATGTGTTTTACTAAATAGCAATAAAAAAGGGGTGAATGTACTTTGTTGAAGGCAGAAAATTTGAGAGTCCTGGAAAAACAAGGCAGTCCTGTTGCAGCTCTCACTAAGTACCAGAGGGCTTCAAAAAGTTCATGGAAAAAATATATTTTAAGATAATATTTTCCCATGATTTTAATCCTATTCCTAGAATTCATCCGGTTATTCACAACCTTTAACATTTTTTTCTAATACCTGAATGAACTTTATCTCCTGCTATAAGTCTAGTTCAAGACCTCATTGACTGGCATAGATTAGCAATAACCTCCTACAGATTCCTCTGTCTCATTCTAAAGTTTCCATCCTGAATCTTGCTTTTGGTGTCGTTATTCTGAAATTAAGCTTGATCATGACATCAACTTAAAACTTTCACTCAAGTTTAAAGTCAAGGTCAGTAGGCCTTCCTCTTGGATGCGTATCTTCAACCAAATCAACTAAACTCTCCACGTCTCTCTTGTGCTTTCCTGCCTCAACATACCAATTTCACTATAGCTAGAAATTATTTCCCCTTAATCTGTTGCCATTGTTTTAAAACACACGCGCGCGCGCACACACACACACACACACACACACACACACACTGAATCTTGTCTGAGACAATCTTTACAGAGGCAAGCAGCCTTATTTCTCCCTCAAAGTGACTGGTGAGTTTGAACTTCTGACTTTGCAGTTAGCAGCCCAATACCTAACTGCAATGCAGAGAACTATTTAATTTGGTTCTTCTACCAGCCTGTGCTATCCCCATCAAATCGTCTGGATAAAAAGGTGGAAGAAGATACTCATTGGATTATATAATTGAGCTGTGAGTGATGTCAGACATACAAAGGAGAATTCTTAATGATAACAAAAGAGAAAATCCAGGAGTGGAGCCTATTCTTTGGCCCCAGGATTCCTAAATATTGGAGCTCGTTGATCTGGGATTCAGTTGTGACACCCAAGGGGTGGCAGAGGAGCCGTGGCAGCAAAAAGAGGTGTCTCCTCGTGAGACAGAACAATCAACTCTCCAGACCACCTAGAAATAAATCTGGTTTCTTCAGGTAGGAACTAGGTTTGTTGATCCCCGGAACCAGAATTGTGTATGTTTTGGTACGGAGCAGAGTGGAACTCCAATGCCGTGGTCGATTATTGGCAGCCATAAAAGAGCCTTGTGACATTGCCTGAATAAGGCAGAGGCCCAGCCATTTGGCTAAACAGAAGCCTGCCTCTAGGCACAGCAGAGAAGAAAGTCTCCTGACTGGACAACTGTATTGTAAGCATTTCTTAACCTGAATTGTACATCTGAATTATAACCTGTGATCTTACATTAATAAACCCAATTGTGAATATTGCCCTTGAGTTCTGTGTAGCCGTGGTGATGAAACTTTGAACCCAGCCTCAGAACTAGTGTCATGGGAGGAATGGTTGGTGTCAAAATAGGGTAAAAGGGGACAAAGAGTGGAGAAATATCTGACCTCAGCCTTCTGGCAATCAGCCCTGAGAGCCAGAGAACATCAGTTGGGGCCTCCACCTGCTTTTGTTCACTAACACAGCACCCATTGAGCCTCTTTCGCATTGTTTTTGTTTGTGTTCAGTGCCATCAAGTCAGTTCTGACTGTAGCAAGCACATGAAGGACAGAAAGATACACCAACACGTCTTGCACCATCCGCATAATTGCTCCTATGTTCGAGCCCACTCGCTGTAGCTACTATGTCAGTCCACCCCATCAAAGGCCTTCTGTACTGTCTCCTTACCGACCATGATGTCCTTCTCCGGGGACGAGTCTCTCCTGATAACTTGCCCAAATTACATGACACAAAGTCGCCCTATCCTTGCTCCCAAGGAGCATTCTGACTCTACTTCTTCCAAGAACGATTTGTCGGTTCTTTTGGCAGTCCAGGGAACTTTGAATATTCTTCTGCATTGTTTCACCCCACTCCTTTAATTAATGGAACCATAACCTTCCCTAACTATCCATCCCCTACAAAGAACCATTCTCTAAATCTTCTCTATAGCTTTGCACTAAACACATTATCTTTTGTATTATACTTAATTGTCTCTTTCCTTTACTAGGCAAAGTTCTTAAAAGCCAGCATTCCATCTTAATCACCAGATATACCCCCACAGTTACCAGTCTAATTTCTGGGCATGAGAGAATTCATTGTTGAACTGTATTATTAAACTGTCATCATTTTTCACTAAAGAAACTTAAAACAGTGGAATATATTTTGTATCTCCCAAGGTTTCTAATGTAGGTAGATATAGAAGCATATTTATATACCTTGGAAACTTTGTTTTACAACAGAAATTCATAAAGAAGCATTGTTCATTCTCTGCTTGAGCTGGGAAGCATAGTTGGGGTATGGTAGGGGTGGAGCTGGGGGGAATAGGTGCCCAAAGAATGTCTTAAAAGAAAACTATTTGAACAAGTTTAAGGAATGACTAAGATTTTTAAAATCATTTTATTGGGGGTTCATACAACTCAACACAATCCATACAAGCATCTATTGTATGCAAAGCACATTTGTACCTTTGATGCCATCATCATTCTCAAAACATGTTCTACTTGGCTCCTCCTTTTCCCTCTCCCTCCCCGCTGCTCCCTCCCTCATGAACCCTTGATAATTTATAAATTATTATTATATTGTCATATCGAACACTGATGTCTCCCTTCACCTACTTCCCTGTTGTCCATACCCCAGGGAGGAGATTATAGGTAGATCCTTTTAATCAGCTCCCCCTTTCCACTCCACCTTCCCTCCACCCTCCCGACACTACCACTCCCCCCCACCCCCCGCTGTCCTGGATTCCCCATGTTTCCGGTTCCTATCTGTACCAGTGTACATCCTCTGGTCCAACCGGATTTGTAAGGTAGAATTCAGATCATGATAGTGAGAGGGAGGAAGCATTTTAAAACTAGAGGAAAGTTGCATGTTTCATCCTTGCTACACTGTGCCCTGTCTGGCTCATCTCCTCCCCTTGACCCTGCTGTAAGGGGGTGGGAATGACTAAGATTTTGTGACGTGTGTTGAGAGGGGCAACATCCTAAGAAACGTGCACTGTGGCAAATAGTGGTTCAAATAGAGTACTGGTCTCTAAAAAAGATCCATAGGGCCTTGAGTTCACGTTAATGGTGGTGGGACAGTTTGTTATCATTTTTTTCATATGATAACAGCGGTTGTACAACACAAAGAGTATAATCAGTAGCACTGAATTATACATGTAGAAGTTGTTGAATTGGAGAATACTTTGTTTTGTATATTTTTGCCAAAATTGAAAAAAAATTCATGAATAAACTGAATACAATAAAGAAGAAACTCTTCTAAAATTGACTGTAGTAAGGCTTGTACAACTCTTCTTGATATGCTTGAAGTATTGAATTGCATGATATGTAGATGAAAGTCCAATAAGACTGTTAAAAAATATCATCCACAGTCCAGGACCAGTCCTCTAATATCCTTTTCTAATTGATCACACATTGAAAGGACAATATATGTTTCCCTTCCACATTATTCCTATTGTTTCAATTCCCCACCTGCCCTCTTAACCCAACCTCCCTACAGCATTCAAGGTGCATTTTTTGGTGTGAAAACCATTTTTCATTTATAATAGCAGTCTCATGCAGTATTTGTTATATGAGCATAATGTCTTCCAAATTTTTCCATGTCATGAACGTTTGACAGTTTCATTATCTTTCAGAAATGCATAATATTCTATGGAGGTATTTACCAGAGTTGGTTTATCCATTCCTCCACAAACAGGCATTTTGGTTGTGTCCGTTCTTTTGCCATTGTGGATAGCAGTGTGATAAATATGAATGTGCATACTATCTGTTCATGCTTTATTCTTTATTTCTTAGGGGTATATAATGAGTAGAGGAGTTGCTAGGTCATATGGTATTTCTATTCCCATTTCTTTGAGGAAGCAAACCATGTTTTCCATGGTGGCTATACAATTTTGCTGTCCTATCAACAGTTAATGAGTGTACAAATTGCTCTACATCCTGCCTAGCATTTTTAATATTTTGTTTAGCTTAAATTTCTTTTTAATTTTGGTGTGAGGTGACATCAATGTTTTATTAATTTCTCCTATAGTTAATAATCATGAATATTTATTCATGTGATTGCTGGCCACCTGTGTGTCATCCTGGTGAATTGTCTACTTATGATTCTGCTCATTTTTAGTCAGATTATTGATGTTTTTCTTATTGAAATGTTGCAGCTTTCTATAGATTTTTGAGATTAGTCTTTTACATATCATTGCCAAATTTTCTTCCTAAACTCTGTTTTTTAAAAAATTCTTTAGATGAAGTATTTTTATGTACATAAATGTTATATTTGTAGACATTCCTTTTTTTTAATAGTTCAAGGGCTTGTATTTAGGTCTTTAATCCAGTTTGAGTTTGTTTCTGTATGGTGTGAGGTATGGATCCATTTTTTCCAAACCTACTTGTTGGATTTTGCCACATGACTTTTTTGCATCAATTGATACAAAATCAAATGATATTCTTTTCATTTGCTTTATTCATATGGTGGGTTACTTTGATTATTTTTCTAATATTGAGTCATCCTTACATAACTTGTACAAATTTCACTTGATCATTTTTTTTTAATTTCTGTGGATTCATGCAACATCACTTTATTAAAGATCCAGAGGTCAAAAATTTGAATGAAATCTTATAGGACTAAAACTAAAGTGTCAGCAAGACTAATATCTTTCCTTGACTTTTTTAGCTTCTACAGAGTGCATGCCTCTAGATTACTGTGGTGGGGGCGGAGAAGGAGTCACATGAGAAGACTACTGGTGACATGCTCATGGGGGTGGGGGGCGGCTCAGTGTGGGGCTGAGGTGCCCAGACCTGATAATAGTTTCCATGTGCTGCTTCATGAGTAGGGCCTGCTGCAGGGCCTGCTGCAGGGGAAGCTTGTCTTTAACACCAGTGCTCAAGGACATGAGGCGTATGTTTGAAGTGGTTGTAGAAGAGGGTGAAGGGCTGCATGCAGGCAAAGCAGCTTCCTTTTATCTTGTGGTGGAAGCTCTTGCTGTACCACAGCATCTGTTTGATCTTTTTGGAGAAAAGCACAATTGTCACTGTGGCACTAACTGCCATGCAATAGCTACTGGATGCAGTACTAGACCTTAAACTTATGGAGCTCATATTTGAGCTTAGGCAGGAGGGGATGGAACATTTATTCTAGTGTCACTGCCCAGTTTGGTAGCAGCAGAGGATGAGTAGCTCTCTGTAGATGAGGCAGCTGATGATGAGCTTATATTTGTAGATCTTAATGTGCTGAACCGTCTGCATCATCTTCTGGTCGGCTGAATGCAGGCAGTTGTCATTACAGTAGGCAGGTACCAGTGACCGGATGTCTCACTGGATGCTCAGGTGTGGTGAGCCCTGGAGTTGGCTACAATCCTTCCAGTTGACCATTTTGTAGCTGTGGATCTTAATGTGAAGGCTGTAGTCCTCATCACTGCTTATTTGATTATTGAATCACTGCATATAGAATCCTTCAGAACCTTCTCTGGTGATATACTGTCTATATTTTTTGGTATTTTGTGTGGTTCTATTAGCTGAAATTTTGCTGAAATTTTCATTTCTTATTCATATCTGTTTCTCCTAATTTTCCCATTGTTTTCTTGTTTCCTGATTCATTTGCCTTCTCTAATATTATTTCTTTTCTTCCAGTGTCTAAGAGTTTGATGTGCTGCTTTTATTTTAAGTGTTGTAGGTATTAAGGTGTTGTCTTAGGTTCTTTTTTTGATGTGTGCACTTATTACTATTCATTGACTTGTCTTCTGAGTACTACTTTTGCTGTGTTGCAAGAGTTTTAGTATGTTGTATTTCATTCTCAATTGTTTTGAGGAATTTTTTCAAAATAAAATAAATTATTTTATTGGGGCTCTTATAGCTCTTATTGTTTTGAGGAATTTCTAAATTAAATCATTTTATTGGGGTCTTGTTCAACTCTTATCCGAATCCACACATATATCCTTTGTGTCAAGCGCTTTTGTACATTTGTTTCCCCTGTCATTCTCAGCACACTTACTTTCTACTTGAGCCCCTGGTATCCATTAATTTTATTTCTCAATTACTTGGTTGTTCAATTTTCATATCATACATTTTTCTTTTGCTTAATTTTCCTATTACTGATTCACATTTTATAGCATTATGATCTGAAAGGTGGTTTGTAATATGTCAATTTTAAGTATACTGATACTTGCCTAACATATGATCTATTCTGGAGTATATTTCATGTGCACTAGGAAAAGATGTATACTTTGTTGTTGGTGCTAAAGATTTTGCAGGTATCCAAGAGATCATGCGCTTAATTGTATTGTTTAGTTTTCCTGTATCTTTTTTTCTTGTTTTTTGCATTTTTTTTTGTTTTTGGGGGGGGCATCACTGCCCTCTGGTGGTGGGACTTGGCGGCCCAGCCTTTGCTCCTGTGGAGCAGCTGCTGGATTTGAACCTCCATCCCAGTGGGCCACAACCACATCGCCACTGGGCTCAGCCTAGTTTTCCTGTATCTTTGTTAATTTTCTTTCCAGTTGATCTTTCTTTGAGTGATGCATTGAAGTCTCCTGCTATTATTGTCGTATTGTCTTTTTTTCTTCAACTTTTTAAGAGTTTCGTTAACGTATTTGAAGGTCCTCCATTGGCTGCATAAATGTTTATGATTATCTTTTTATTTGATTGTGTCTTTTTAACGACCTTCTTTGTCTCTCATGATGATTTTTATATTGATGTCTATTTTATCAGCAATTAATATTACTAGTCTTGCTTTTTTTTGCTATTGTTTCCTTGATATATTTTCCCATCCTTTGATTTTTAAAGTTTTTTTTTAAATCATTTTATTGGGGACTCATCACAATCCATTCATGCATCCATTGTGTCAAGCACATTTGTATATTTGTTGCCATCATCATCTCAAAACATTTGCTTTCTACTTGAGCCCTTGGTATCAGCTGCTCATTTTTCCTCCCTTCCCACACCCCCCATCAGTAACCCTGATAATTTATAAATTATTAATAATTAATAATTATTATTTTACGCTGTCCAATGTCTCCCTTCACCCACTTTTCTGTTGTCTGTCCCACAGAGAAGAGGTTACATGTAGATCCTTGTTCTGTTTCACCTTTCTACCCCACCTTCCCTCCACCCTCCCAATATCACCACTCTCACTACTGGTACTGAAGGGATCATCTGTCGTGGATTCCCTGTGTTTAAGTCTTTGGGGGTTTTTTGCTTTTGTCTCTAAGGTGTGTTTCCTGCAGCATATTGATGGGGCTTATTTCTTTTTCCATTCTGCTAATCTCTCTTCAGTGGTGTTTCTTTTCCATTTGTATTCAAGGTTGCTATTGATAGATATAATTTTATTGCTGTCATTTGGCTCTAATTTTTGAAACAGTGTTATTGTTTTGTTTGTTGTACTTTTCTGTGCTGAGTTCATTTTGTTTATCAGTTTTCTTGCCATTTTTTCCTGAGATTTTTCTTTTAATCTTACTGTCTAATAGATTTTTATGGTTTTTCTCTTTTTTTATTTTGGTGAGGTTTACCATTTTCTATGAGATTAGTTTGTTATTTTCTTTGCACATTCAAGGCAGTTTATTCTCTTTTGCAAACTATCTGATTTCTTCTCTGTGTGACTGCTTTCCAGTCACTCTACTCCCTTATTATTTTATTGCTGTCTTCACTATGAAATGTTATCTCCGTTTCCCATTTTTGAATCTTATGGTTTTGTTTCTTTTTGTGGGTTGCTTGCATGGGTTGCTTTCTGCACTTGATCTTAGCCAAAAGGCCGAGAAGCGATGGTGTCTTCTATGTTGATTTTAGGTTTCCATGTGCTAATTTTGATTTTTTTTTTCTCAAAAGAAGCTTCTATAGTATTTTTTTTCTTCATCTGAAGTGTCTTTGTTTCTCTCCTGTATTTGAGAGAGAATTTTGCTGGTTATAAAATTTGGGGTTTGCATTTTTTTTCTTTCAGGTTTTGTATCTGAACCTTCTTCCTGCCTGGTTCGTAATGAAAAATTTGAACTTATTCTTATTGGCTGTCTTTTTTTTTTTTAATTGGTTGTCTTTACAGGTGATTTTGCTCTTTCCCGAGTTGCTCTCAATATTCTTGCCTGTACAGGGACAAAGTTTGCCATGATGTATGTTGATGAATTTCTTATGCGGGTGATTCTATATGAGATTCTTCATGTTCTGTCCTGATGCTGAGGAAACTTCCTTTCTTATTTCTTGGACTATTTTTTCTGAGCTTATTTTTTCTTTCTGTTCTGGTATGTTTATCACATGTAATTTGTTCCTTAGAAATGTATATCGGATTCTTAGGATTTCTTTTGGCCTTTTTTATTTTTTTATTTTAAATCATTTTATTGGGGGCTTATACAACTCTTACCATGATCAATAGACCTTTTTTATTTTTAATAGAGTGTTTTTTGAGCTGAGCCCTCGTGGCGTAGTGGTTGTGCACGGGACTGCGGCCCACTGGTATGGAGGTTCAATTCCAGCAGCGGCTCCACAGGAGCAAAGACTGGGGCTCCTACTCCCACCACCAGAGGGCAGTGATGCCCCCCCAAAAAAACCAAAAATGGAGTATTTTTCTTGTTGCTTAGACTCTTGAAATTTATCTTCAAGCTCACTGATTCATGCTCAATTGTTTCAATTCTACTCTTTTGTTCTTTCAGGTTGTTATCCTGTTCTAATCCTTTAAAGTTTGTCTTCTGAAAGTTAGGAAATTAGTCCTTGAAGTGATTTCCTGAGTTCTTCCATCTTCTTCTCTGTTTATTCTGTATCTGTCTAATTTTTCCTCCATCTGTTTAAAACAGGTGAACATCATTCTTCTGAATTCCCTCATGAGGAAATCCCTTGCCTTTTTTGATCTGGAAAATCTGGATCTGTGTGTGTTTGTGTCACCTTTGTTTGTTTTCTCATATGTACTGAAATTGCTTGTTTAATTAATGTTTTGCACTTGTATCTGTTAGTCAGGTAGTATTAGAGTGAATCATTTTCTCTTTACACTAGTTGTAGCTGTTGAAGATTCAAGGATGCCTGGGTCATATGGCAATAGCCTATTCTAAGCAGAGATTGATGACAGACACAAATTAGTTGCTATTTTCTGTCAAGGTCCCAGTCTTCAGTTGGCATTTGCAGTTGCCTGGAGATGTAGGTTAACGACTGGAACAGCTGTCATAAAGGGAAAGAAAAGACAATGTCCAAGCAACTTTGCCTGCCCGCATGAATGCATCTTTGCTGGAGCTGAATGTTAGAGCAGGGTCCAAAGTAAATTTAAATTGTCCCTGGTAGGGATCAGGTGTGTTGGCTATATCTGTATTTCAACTTTGAAGCTGTGGAAGTTAATGAATTTCAGGCTATCCTATGCTAGTCCTCTCTGTGCAGGTTCAAACAGGTTCAACCTCTCCTAGCATAGGCTCCGCCATATTTGTGTGCCCCCACCCTCACCCCACACCGTCTCATCTCTGTTACGCCGGGGCAGATGAATCACTGCTACTGTCCTCTGTGGGATTAGATTATATCTCAGAGTGGGGAATGAAGAGTCAGTTTACTTTTTCCCTTCTCCCACTGCCACAGCCCACATCACTGCAGGAAGTTTTTAACCTGTGATGTCCTAGGACAAAAATCTACAGCTTTGAGGGAAACGGGGGGCGGGGGGGGGACAGGGGTGGGGGCAGGTATTTGCTCAAATTTCTTACCTCTGAATTGCCAGGCAGGCAGTATCTGGTTCATATTTCTGTATCTTTTGTGCCCCGCTCCCCTTTTTGTTGTTGAGGTTTTTATTTGATAAGGGTGTTGCAGAGCATTGGGCTAAGCAGTCATGGTTTTGTTTTGTTTTTTCAGAGTTCACAAATATCTTTAGGCCTACTTCAAAATCAATTGTAGAATGAAAGAAAAAAAATTCTGAGCCATGGAGTTGGAGAAGAGGCGTTTATTAATTTGCCAACTGAAACTTTACACCACTGGTTGGACTATGCAATACAGCTAAAGCCACCCAAGCTTTGAAGAGAAGCTGGTAGGTAGGCTCCCCCATGCTCTGGATGCACGATAAGGCACTGAGTAGTAAGCAGAAGGTCTGCATCTGTTAAAAGAAAGAGACTTCTCCAAAGAAAATACCAGTGGTTCTTACATGAGTCCACTTTCACTATTTTTTTTACTTCCTATTTTGAAACAATTATAAACTCACCAGAAATTGCAAAAATAGTACAAAGTCTATGGACTCTCACCCAGATTCCCCCAATAATGACAATTTAGCTGTTGTATAATATCAAAATCAGGAAATTTGACATTAGCAGACTATAGACCTTATTTTCTTTCCATCATTTTTGTAAAATGTGGTTCTTTTTTTAAAAAATCATTTTATTTGGGTCTCTTACAGCTCTGATAACATTCCATACATCAATTGTATCAAGCATATTGGTATATATGTTTCCATCATCATTTTCCAAAAATTTTCATTCTCTTTGAGCTCTTGATATCAGCTCCTCTTTTTCCCCACCCTCCGAACCTCTCACTCTCTAGAGCAGTGGTTCTCCACCTTCCTAATGCCGTTGACACTTTCAGACAGTTCCTCGTGGTGGTAACCCCCAACCATCAAATTATTTCCATTGCTACTTCATCACTGTCATTTTGCTACTGTAATCAATTGGACAATCCCTGTGAAAGGGTCATTCAACCCCCAAAAGGGTCATGATCCACAGGTTGAGAACCACAGCTCTAGACTCCTTGATAAATTATAAATTATTGTTGTTTTCATATCTTTTGCCAACTGCTGTCTCCCTTCACCCACATTTCTGTTGTTCATCCCCCAGGGGTGGGCCCACCATTTTAAAAAAATACATATCCATTTTGTATATATCGTTCTATACAGATTTGTTTGTTTGTTTGTTTTAGTTTGGGAGGGCATCACTGCCCTCTGGTGGTCGTGGAGCTACCTAGTGCTGTTCCTGAGAGCCACCACTGGATTTGAACTGCCAAGCCCACGGGCCACGGTCCCGCACTCAACCACTTATGCCACCAGGGCTCAGCCCCCCCATACAGTTTTATGTCATGAATAGATTCATGTTACCATCACCACAATCATGATATAAAAATATTTCATCAACAATCTCACTATTTTTTATCCCTCCTTTAAGCAGCATTTTTCCAAACAGACACATTTTGGCCCATATTATCCTTTGTTGTGGGCAAGGACAGGGGTCAGAGACCTCAAATTAAGGTACTTGGCCTTCATAAAATGGTGAGGCTGGCTGTGAGATGAGAATCTACCTTAACTTATGCATAATCCCCCAATAATCTTTAGGTTTTGTGCCAACTTAAGCATATAAGTAAGGAAACGTTTATCTCTGTTGCTATGCTAAAGAAAAATACCAAAGAAGCATTTCTTAGAGCAATGGTTCTCAACCTGTGATTTGCAACCCCTTTGGGGGTCGAACAGCCCTTTCGCAGAGGTTGCCTAAGACCATCAGAAAACACGTCAGAAACCTGTCTCCAAGCAGGTCCATTCACATGCAGATATGCCCACATACAAGTACCTGGTGTGAAGACTGTTTCTCATGCTATACCATGTTTCAAGACAAAATTTCATTTATTTGTAATTAGAAATAAATATTTCACAATATATAGTTACAAATTATTTTTGTGATCAGTCACTATGCTTTAATTATGTTCAATTTATAACAATGAAAATGCATCCTGCATATCAGATGTTTACATTATGATTCAGAACAGTAGCAAAATTATGGTTATGAAGTAGCAACAAAAATAATTTTATATTTGGGAGTCACCACAACAGAAGGAACTGTATTAAAGGGTTGCAGCATTAGGAAGGTTGAGAACCACTGCCTTAGAGTGTCTTGACTTAAAAGACTTACCTAAAATTTTCTACACTAGGCCATCCATAAGAAATGTTCTACCTAAGAAATGATTTTAATAAAATGTTTTCAAAAAGTATCTTACCATTTTCCTGTGACCACCTTAAAATTCTCCTTGACTCACTCAGTTCTGCAATTGACTGTAACCAATCTAAAAGTCCATATATGCTCTGTAAAGAAGCACAAAATCTCGCTTTATGTTAGCCTATCTCTTACTTTGCTAACTTTCAAGCTGCCAATCAGACAATTATACTATTACTGATTTTGCTGTATCATTGTCTTTTCACCTACAACTTCTCAGAAGACTTGGTTTCATTTTTTGCAGACCATGTAGATCCTTGGTTCAAAGGGATTTGGGGAAGCATTTGTAGTGAAATGAAATTTTTTACTGTGTCTCCTATGTCCATTTTTGAGTCCCACCAAATGATTGGAAAGTACCATGCAAATAAGGTATTTAGGACTTTAACTAAGAAGTTGGTCAGTTTGGGCAGTCCTCTGGGTATAAGAATTAGGCATCCCAGAAACTGGAATAGAGGATTTCCAGGATGGTCAAGGAAGAAGATCCGTTACTAAGGTGCTGGGGGCAGTGGAGGCCAGTCAAATCCAGAGGTGCCAGAGGAGAGGAACCACAGCATTCAGATCAGAGACCCTGAAATCATAAAATTGTGGGGCAGAGCAGTGAGCTGGCTTTCTGACCCATGACACAAGGCAGAAGTCAAGTAACCATGTGGCTTAAAGCATGAGGACCAAAGAAAGACTTGACTGAGAAGAGGTGCTGCTCTAGACCAAAGACTGTATCCTTAATATTTTGTGATCTTGACTGATGGTAACCGTTTACCTTCCCTAATAAAACCCTCATAGTCATGAATACTGTGAGTTCTCTATGACCATTGCAACTCATTATCAAATCTAGTAGAGAAAGGATGTGCCATGAGAAGGTGTCAGAAAGGGGGGAAATGATGGATGGTGGAGGCATGGTGTGACCTCTGACTTGTGGCAGTCAACCTTGGGCTGGTGTGGAGACGAACTCTCCTTTCGCCTTCTGTTCAAAAGGAGGTCAGGTGGGCCCCCTGGACTGTTTTATCAGCATTGGGAGGTGCTTAACATATTCCTGACCTCTAACCACTAGACTCCAGTGGCACTACCACCTTTGTTACAACAAAAATTGTCTCCAGGCATTCCAATGTTCCCGCAAAGACAAAATTGCCCTTTGAAATTATTGCTGTCTAGAAGGCTGATGGAAGCATCCTATCTCCTAGTTCTCTTACTCTTCTCTCAAATATGATGTATCAAGTGTTAAAAAAGACATCAAAGAATGGTATTTCATGACAATTCTAAGTTCATTTTTTCCTTTTTTTTCTCTAAGTTAATTTTAATACTCAAGATCACCTTTACTGTAGGCCTTCCCCAATAGATGGTAATCCTTTCCAGGACTCTGTTATAAATGTATAAAGTTGAATAAAATATATAGATGCATCCTCTCAATCATCTCTTCATTAGAGTCTGGGGTTCATCACAGGCCTTATAAAAATAACCAGAAATAATCTAAGTCTATTCTTCTTTGATCTCTTTTCTAAACAGGATACTGCTGATAACCTGAGACCCAGATCCTAGGGCAAGCGTTGAATCCTGCTAAGTGGTAAGACAGGTCTTCCTGGAGTCATACAATGCCAAAGGTAAATATTTTGATAAGTTGATTCAAGTTGCTTTTATTTTTATAAAACTAATAATTCCTTTCAGTGGACAGATTCATTAAAAAGAGAAGTATTTTGGAATGTGTTCCCGGACCTTATGATATTACCCCATACTAACAGTCTCCCATCACATGGAAAATAAGCAAATTAGCTCTCTTTGGTGAATCTTTGATGAAGATAAAAAGTAAGTTTTAAAAATGTGTAAACATTTTTTGTATGGAGTAAATGACTAGGAATTCCAGATGATAATAATGCTTTAGGGTAAAAAATGTTTCTGGATATTAGACAGTTTTGTATAGTCATGAAGGCAAGAAACTTGAGATATTTTATATAGGAAACAGAATAGTGGTCTTTGTTTTGAAAAAACAAACAGTCTTCTCTTAATATAATTTCTTTTTTTTTTAGGCATCACTGCCCTGTGGTGGTGGGAGTAGGAGGCCCAGCCTTTGCACCTGTGAGCTGGAATTGAACCTCCATCCCAGTGGGCCGCAGTCCTGCACACAACCACTTCACCACCGGGGTTCAGCCTTCTCTTAATATAATTTCATTCAAATATTTATTTTAGTCTTGATATCCAAATTGAAAGGTGAAGATAGATTCACATTGTGGTTTCCCTGATTTGCTCTCGAATCTGTCAAAAAGTATGAAGGGTCTGGGGTTTTAATAAATTGGTCTGCACAATTTCATGGTGGAAGACTCCTGGGTTGGAAACAGGATGCTATTACTAACAAGGCAGTGTGATGTAAAAGAGGCCAGGAAACATCTGCATTGTAGGAGGGGACCCTAAGCTTAAGGAATCTCTATTTCTTAGAACCCTTTGCTTTGGAACACTTTACCCTTCACTCTGGAAAGAGATGCAGTCTCTGTCTAACATGCCTGTTCACCATACAAACATAAAGATAGGTTAGACCAAAGGCAGTGTTGTGTTAGTTTCATGTTGCTACAATTAAAAAAAAATGAGATCCATAAGTTTAGGATCTTAAAACAACATGTATTACCTTACAAATCGTAGAGGTCGGAATCCAAAATAGGCTTTACAGAATTAAACTCAAAGGCTGCTCTACTTTGGAAGCGCAATGGACAAGATTAGTCTATCCCTTGACTTTTCTAGCTTCAAAGACAGTCCACATTCCTTAGCTTGTGTCTGCATCACTCCAACTTCTGATTTTCCTTATAAGGATCCTTGTGATGACTTTGGACAGAACTAGATAATACAGGGTAATTTCTTAACTTGAATCTTGAATCTTCTACCATGTAAGATTAACATTCACAGCACTGTGGAAATCGATTTGGTGATATCTAAAACAGATGGAAATTGAGCTACCATATGACCCAGCAATCCCCCTACTGGGCATATACCCAGAAGAGGCAAGCAACAATCCATGACCAGACATCCGTGCCCCAATGTTCATCGCAGCACAGTTCACAATTGCAAAGAGTTGGAAACAGCCCAAATTTCCATCAATTGATGAATGGATTAAAAAGCTGTGGTATATACATACAATGGAGTACTACACATCGCTGAAAAGCAGCGATGAACACATGAAGCATATCACCGCATGGGAAGAATTGGAGGAAATTATGCTAAGCGAAGTTAGCTAAGCGCAAAAGGACAGGTACAACATGAGTCCACTGAGGTAAGCTTAATTTTAAAAGAAAATGCAAAAGGGGTACTGGGGAAAAGCTACTGTATACAGAAATGCCTGGGGAGAGAGGCCCCGGTTGGATGGCAGGGGCCAGACCAAATCCAGGGCTACATATGGTAACCAACTGGAGTGGAGGGGCAGGGGTGGGGGGGTTGGGGCAGATGGTGATGTGTAGAGAGGGAATGGGGTACTAACCCACCCAAGGGGAGCATATTGTTTATATCTCCACAGGGAAAGAGGGACCAAACTTAAACCGGGTTTTCCAGGAAGTGAATGCAGTGTGACGTCATGGAACAGGGAAGTAGTGGAGGGGTCTGAGCACACAACCCCAATCTCAACTACAGGGGCAGCTGCTTCCTCACCATGGGAGTTTGCCTTGGAGGTCAGCACTGGAGTGAGAGATGCCTGACCAGAGCACACGAGAACAAATGAAGGGGAAAGAAGACAGAATGGAGTGCATCATGGCCCACCAAGCCTTCAGGATGATGTTTCCACTCAGAACAGCCGATGCAGAGAGAGGATCATATGGCTGGCCCCACTATGAAATACGGCTACCCTTGCTGACCCCAAGGCCTTCCAGGTGCAGCAATGAAGAAACAGGGTCAGGATTATACCCTGTCTGACACAACCACACCATGGCAAAACACTAAGGGTGTGCAACAGAGCATGGAGCTCCAGATGGAGTGACAAGGATAAACTTTGGGGCCAGGATATGGCACCCCATGTGACTCAACCAGGGGATACTCATGGGAGTCAATGAATAGACCTTGAACTATTTACAGGTTTTTATATTGTTGTTATTTTATTTGTTTTACATATATATATATATATATATATATGACATTGGGGTTTTTTTTTTTGTTATCATTGTTTTATTTTCTTTGGTTGCTTCATTTTAGGATGCCATATTGTTACCTCTGCCTATCTAGATAACGGGACTGATTGTTCCAGGGGAGGGGACATGGGAAAAGGGGAGGAGGGGGGAAGGAGGTAGTGTTGACTAGCCCAGAGATAAGGGAATAACAAGTGGATTCAAAATCAGTGACAAGGTGGGTGAGAGAAGTCCGATAGGGATTGATCAAGAGTAATGTACCAGAGAGAAAATGCTGAAGCCCAAATGGAGACTGAGCATGATAGTGGGACAAGAGGAAAGTAAAAGGAAATAAGGAAGGAACTGGGGGTAAAGGGCATTTATAGAGGTTTAAATACAGGCATGTACATAGGTGCATATTTATCTGTGATGATGGGAAATAGATCAATGAGCATATACTTATAGGCTTAGTAGTAGGACAGCAGATGGGCATTGGACCTAGATTGGCATTTCCTGATGCTCTCCTTTCCGACACAATCACTGAAGATAAATGTGTGCATAAGCAAAAGTGATGAAGAAAGCTGATGGTACCCGGCTATCAAAAGATATCAAAAAAAACTTGAAAGTAAAAGTTTGAAAGTAAACAAGCAGCCATCTAGATCAGAAGCAACAAAACCCACATGGAAGAAGCACACCAGCTTGTGGGACCATGAGGTGTCAAAGGGATCAGTTATCAGGCTTCAAGAACTAAAAATCATAACATTGCGTGCTCACTTTCCTGATATGATTGCTGATGACAAATGTGTGCATAAGCAAAGGTGGTAAAGAAAGTTGATGGTGCCCGGCTACCAAAAGATAAAGCATCTGGGGTCTTAACGGCTTGAGTAAACAAGCGACCATCCAGCTCAGAAGCAACAAAGCCCACATGGAAAAAGCACCCCAGCCTGTGCGACCATGAGGTGTTGGAGGGATCTGGTGTCAGGCATCAAAGAAATAAAATTATATCATTATAAATGTGGGGGAGTACAGATTGGGGACCCAAAGCCCATCAATAGGTAAACCGACATCTTCTTATAGAGGGCTTGCAGGGAGGAGATGAGTCAAAGTACAGTGTAGCTAGAATGAAATATGCAACTTTCCTCTAGTTCTCAAATGCTTCCTCCCACCCACTGATGGATCCCAATTCTACCAGACAAATCCATCTAGATCAGGGGATGTACACTGGAGTCGGGAACGTGGGGAATTTAGGATAGATGTTTCCTCAGGATGAGTTATGGGAGTGGTGATACTGGGAGGGTGGAGTGATGGTGGAATAGAAAGGGAACCAATTTCAGGGATGTATATATAACCTCCTCTCTGAGGCAAGGACAACAGGGAAGTGAATGAAGGGACACATTGCACAGTGTACGATATGAAAAAGTAAAAACAATTTTTAAATTATTAAGGGTTCATGGGGGAGGGAAAGGGGGGAAGGGAAACATGGGGATCTGGTACTGGGGCCTAAGTGGAGGGAGGATATTGAGAGTGATGATGGCAACAAGTGTGCAAATGTGGTCTGCATACAATTGATGTATGTATGGATCGTGATGGGAGTTGTATGAGACCCAATAAAATGATTCATTAAAAAAAGGGAGAGGGAAAGAGCAGCTTATACCAAGGGTTCAAGTAGAAAATATTTGGAAATGAATATGGCAACCTGTGTACAAATATGCTTGACACAAATGATGTATTGAATGTTATAAGAGCTGTAAGAGCCCCCAATAAAATTATTGAAAATTTTTTAAAAGTTAAAAAAAAAGATTAGCATTCACAAGTTCAGGGAGATTAGGAAATGGAAATCTTTGGAGGCCCATTATTTAACCTACCACAGCAATGCCTCTGTTCACAATGTCGACAGAAAGATGAGGTTTATGGACCACTGCCTTCCAACAATAACCATTTCTGATCTTTATACTTTCTTGGTTTCTGGAAAAAAAATTCCCCATTAGAGCACCACTCTGGGTCATTAATTAAACCCCCAGGCACGGGGACCGAATCAGTGCCTTTGTTTCACATGGCATATAATTAAAGTTACATTCAATAGGATTTCAACTGGCAGGATGAAGCCTGCATGTAGTATTGACCTCATCCATGTTTATCAGGGTCCCAAAGCTTACCAGCTGAGTAAATCTCTTAAAGCATCAGGATCTTCTTTGGCCATTTCCTAACTATCATTTCTGTATTGACCTTTTCACTTAGTATTAGGCATCAATTCAGGTACAACAAGATATTTTAGTAATTGGGCAGATTTTGCCATTACCTACAAGAGAGAAAGCCTAGGGTAATTTCTTAACTTGAATATTGAATCTTCTACCATGTAAGATAATTACCATGTAAGGTAATTATATAGGTAGTGAAGGTCAGCAACTAATGTCTTGTTACTCATCACTTTGGCTGAAGTCAGGATAAATTTTTTTCTACTTAAACTTCTGGATAATCATATTTGGGGGAACCATAAGACACACCCAGTTTTTTAGTGCAGGAAAACAAGAAAAATATTCTTGTATACTAAACAGTACCAAGTATACTAGAATATTTATTAAAATAAAGCAAAATACAGTAATGTTTAACAACATAAACTCAACAGTGGTGTTAAGAACCGTCATCATGTTCATTAACAAATGAGGGGAGACATGCGCTGTGCCGGTTCTGTGACCTGACTGACATTGAGACTCCAGGAGGTGGGACTTCCCTGAACACACAGTAATCCACGGGTGCATGGAATCGTAAACAAATGTTCTGGGGTACCACACCTTATAAGACGCACCCTTTTTTTCCCCTTTTTTTTGGTGGGGAAGTGTATCCTATGGTCTGACAAATATGGTATTCTCGGGGTAATATCTCATGAGTGCACAAAAATAAATTATCCTCTTGACGTGTCTCAAGTAATTAAATAGATGCATCTTTGATAGTTCTCTGTGGTTATATGAGAGTGACATGATCCGTGGGTGGTAAACACTTAATAATAACTAACTTCGAAAACTTTCTCTTTTTTTCATAAATTTATTGGATTGGATTGAAGTATCACAGACAAGTCTAAGGGAATCATCTAGGCTGTAACTGGACACCTCTTCGATTTTATCCATCAGCCTGCTGAACTGTTCCTTTTACAGAAACATAGATACCATCAAAAAACTTCCGGATATCCTTGTTTTTAACTGTTGTGGCTTGCTGAATTAAAGCAGTTGAATTTGACACAAGCTTGATGTCGTTTCCTTCGAGAATTAACTCATCTTTCTGGGCTTGAGCAAGGGGACATGCAATACCCTCCGGATATGTTTTTCACACAAGAAGTTACGGTTTTCAACAAGAGATCCATTCACCTGAATAACCACGTTGATGGGGAAATGGGCATATACAGAGCTCATCTTGTATAGGAAGCCCAGTGTGACACCCTTGATCATGTTCTGTGCATGACTCATGACTGAAGATAGTGCAGATGGTAGCCAGTTCCTTTCTATTTTCCCACCATTTGTCAACTCGAAGCCTCTTCTGCTTTCCCAGGAGGCTGAGTTCTACTTGGATGTGATCGATGTCCCCCCACAGGGTTCCTCTGGAGCTGTTCACGATGACCATGAGCCCCTTCAGTGAAATGTGCACCTTCTCTGGAATGTCGACAGTCTGGTGGCTGTGAAGGGTCTTCATTCTCACAAAAAGCCTAAAGTTTTCTTAAAACCAGTCAACACATTAGCTTAACTAGTTTAAAAGAAAAAACTGTCTTGAGCATTATGCTCTTTTAAGATCCGTATTTGTGGAACCAACTTATGGCAGCAACATGAAAGATGTGCTAGGCATCTTAGAAAACAGCGAGTTTATAATCATGGGGAAGAACAACTCAGAAAAGGAAAGTAAGAATGGCTGTATAGCTCTTAAGAATGTAGCCATTGTCACTTAATTATACACGTAAGAACCATTAAATTGACTCATGTTTTACAGATTATATTCTCAACAGCAACAAGCTAAAGTGCTATTTTTAAGATGGATTCTTAGGCGTACAAAAAGAAACCATTTAAAGAGACACTGTAAAAAATTAATCCATAATTCATGGAGAGCCTTGTCAATAGAAAGCAGGCTCAATATCTGTCAGTACCCATCTTGAAATGTAAGCAACAGAGGGAGGGGAGGGGGGAAAAGAAAGTAAAAACAGTCTGGCCATATGCTACACTCACCCTCTGCCATATAGGAAGTCAATTCTGACACATGATGTCTCTGGAGGACACAGTAGAATTGTCCCGGTGGGTTTCTGAGACTATAACTTCTTTTTTTATTTCCATAATTCTTTACTGGCCAAATTAAACATTCAGCATTTTTAAAAGACACAATAATACAAATATAACAACCCACAATGATCAAAAGATAAAAACTCAGAGTGCTTCCTAACTTGATTTTACTTCTATAACAAAGTAAAGACTGGGGGCTGAGCCCTTGTGGCGTAGTGGTTGTGCACGGGACTACAGACCACTGGGTTGGAGGTTCAAATTCAGCAGCAGCTCTCCAGGAGCAAGACTGGGTCTCCTACTCCCACCACCAGGGGACAGTGATGCCCCCCCAAAAAACAAACAAAACAAACAAAGACTAAGCCTATTTTTTTCTTTCTCTGTCATGTTTTCTCTTATAATTGCTGAAATTGAGAGCCATAAATCAAATCTACATGATATATAGCTAGGAAAGACCAATGGTGGGTCTTTACTGTATATGTTTCATAGATTTTTGAAGTGAGTTGTTTCTATCTAAAAGAGATCAAGAACCAGATCAACCATTTATTCGCAAGGTCACAAAGAACACCCAATTAAGGGCAGATTTTTTTTCTTTTTAGTAGACACTAGGTAATTGTTTGAAATTTTTATGTGCTAATGCTTAGGGTTCTGTTGGACAAAGCTTCTGCTCTCAGACACCCCCAGTTTAATTTCTTCCGTGATTTTTCAGCAGGTAACCTCACTGAGTTTCAGTCTAATTTGTACTCAAAATATGGGGCTGCCCTGTCTATCTTGCCTTGGCTTCCACTTGACTGCTCCAGGTTTGGTGGAATAAAACCTTTGAATTTAAGGACTTGTTCGATACTGAAGATTCCATGCCTTCTATTTGAAGAGATGAAGGAGCTTACTCTTCTTGAGTAAGTCTTTCATATTCAGTGGTAGATTAAAATTGCAACCTTTTATTTAGGGATTTCTTGTCCTGCAATTACAAATTCATCAGCCTTTGTCTTGAGTCCTAGAAAGCCATATCATTTTCTGTACCAGACTGATTCACTGAGAATCGATTCATCTGTCACTAATACTTACCCATCTGTGATAGTTAGATTGTCTGTGCCAACATGGCTTCTGTAGGAACATGTTTTCCAGTTTAGACTGTCGATCAGGTTGATAGCTTGATAGCTTGATTGGAGAGCAACCAAGATAAATGGCTTTCCGAACCTGGCCTCCCTCCCTCTTTCTCCTTGGCGGTAGGCTACACGCTTTCTCTGTTTCACCTTCCTGTTGATGAACCATGCTAATGGCAGCCAGAGACATGAAGACGCATCCACCACCATTGAATCTATAAGACTTCACCCACTGGCCTGTGATCTTCCTGCATTCTGTATCATTGAGTTTGGCTGTGTGAGTCTGAAGAGGTATTTATGGACTAGTATTGGGCTTACAGAGTAGAATTGGACTTATGGACTTGATCTGGACTGAGATGGGATGTTTGCCTGATATATAATGATCTCTTTTTATGTGCATGAGAGAGTTTTATATCAAGAAGTAATTATGCATCGATAAAACATCCCAGCCCAGATTAAGTCCATAAGTCTAGTGCCAGTCTATAAGTTGCTCTTCAGACTCACACAACCACATGCAATGAATGTTCAACTCAAGTCCATAAACCCAATACTAGTCCACAACTTCCTCTTCAGACTCACGCAGCCATGTGCAATGATGCAGAATGCAGGAAGGCCACTGGCCAGCTGGTGCAAAGTCTTGTGAATCCAATGGCGGTGGATGCGTCTCCAGGGCTTCCTCCGGTCTCCACTTGGCTCTTCAGCAGAAAGGTGAACACAAAGAAAGGGAGTTCCCAGAACCCTTGTTTTGAGGAGGCCATGCCCACAAGGAGGCACCATATGATTATCTCTTGATAAAAAACTCTCTCTTACACATATATGAGTGTCATTGAATTTGTTTCTCTGGTCAGCCCCGGCCCAACACATTACCTATCTTTCTCCTCAAGACTTTAGTCTTCATCACTGAATTTTGGAGTCTTTGTGAAGCCTCTGAGACTTTTTGAAGTGAATTTTTTTTTTTGGGGGGGGGAGCATCACTGCTCTCCAGTGGTGGGAGTAGAAGGCCCAGCCCCACTGCTGGAATTAAACCTCCGTCCCAGTGGGCCGCAGTCTGAAGTGAATTATTTTAAACATATAGATCCAGCATTTACAAAGGAATAGCAGCTGGCTGCTTCCCTGAGGTTACTGAAGCGTTACTATAGGGATCACACTAGGTAGACTGGGCTGCTCTTCTGACATCTCCCTTACCCTAATGTGTTAGTCCGGATAGACTAGAGGAACAAATGTCATAGACACCCATATAGATATAAGGAAAAGGTTTATATACAAGAGGAACAGGACATTGAGAGAACATCCCAGCCCAGTCCAACTCAAAGTCGTAAGTCCGATATTAACCCATATGCCCCAAATCAGTCTACAAAGTCTCATTCCGACTCACGAAGTCACTGGTCAGTAGGTGCAGAGTCCCAGCACTGACAGGGGTCTCCACATGGATCCTCGCTTCCAGGGCTCAGGGTCCATCAACAGCATCCCGTGGTGGCAGAAGCAACTAATCGCTGGCAGAGGCCTCCATGTGGCTGCCCCAGCTTCAGAGGTCTGGCTCCATCAGGGCAGAGCCGTGTGGTCTCTCAGCCGGCTCCTCTAGCTTCTCAGACGCTGCCATCTTGTCCGTGATTCATCATCTCTGAGACTAACTCCCAACAACTGGGGAAGATAGCTTCTCGTATTCGCGAGGGAAATATCGCGAGATTTCCCAGAAGTCTCAGGAGAAAGCCATGTCCACACAGAGGCCTCATTGGCTACTCAATGGCTATCTCCAGATTAACAGGCTAGACTCCACCCCAACATCTCAATCATGGAATTAACATAAGCACATGACTGCCACACCTACCGTGCCTAAATCTGGGGAAAAGCTGTATCAGCTGCTAACATTCATTCTTCTGGAGCCAAATAAACCCGTTTCCCCCCACTCTCCATCAGATCCCAAGAGTTCCTCCATTGCTCCATTTGCACTGCAATGCCTTCTTTCTACCACAAAAACTACTTAAAATGGGTAATCTTATCTCTGCACTCTACTTTTAATATGAAGTATAATCACTTATAGTTTCTTCAGTTAACTTAGATTCTACTGTACCACCGTGCTAGGTTGCCAAGAGAGCACAGCAGCACACATTTTGATGGTGGCTCTTTATTGGAACACAAAGACTCACGTTTCTCCCTCTGAGCTGCTAGTGGTTTTGAACTGCTGACCTTATGGCTAGCAGCCATTGCCTAACCCCCTACCCCATCAGGGGTCCTCTCTAGCGCTCGTTTTAAAAGTATCTGAGATCTGAAATAGGCGAGAAGAAACTCTGGAGCAAAGATGAGAGGTTTCAGGGTAAATAAATCTGAACTAATGGTGTGAGAGCAATATGGGAAGAACGTCAGGATGGTGATAGAATGTGAGGCACATGACCCACCCATTGCCATGGAGACATTCTGGACTGCCCTGGAGGACAATGTAGAGCTGCCCCTGGAGTAATCGAAAATAGAAAGCCTCATCTTCCTCCTCTTGAGCATCTGGTGGATTCTAACTGCTGACCTTGAAGTTAACTGCCTAATGCATAATGCACTGTGTCACCAAGGCTGCTGTGAAGAGCACCCGCAATGGCGTTGAACTGTGAACATGTAAAAGTGGGTGTTCCTCTATGCTTTCAAGTGAAGTCACACAAATGCTTAGGTCTCACATATGTAGAGTGTTACATCATGAAAGAAGCCTCTGGCTAGAAAAAGACATCATGGTTGGTAAATTAGGGCCAGCAAAAATGAAGGAACCTCCTCAATTAGTTGAGATGATACAGCGACTAGCAAAATGGACCAGAGATGAGAAAGAGAGGGTGGATTACTGCATCTACAGTTAGGTCAAAAATGTGACATTTTGTCATTGATGTTCCTCTTGACCTAATGTATAATTGCCCCAGTATTTCATTATTTTCTGCTTTATCAATTGAGTTTTTATTTCAGTGTATCATGGTTGGGCCATTTGTATTCTGTTTTGATTTTTGTGTGATTTTCTGTATATGAAAGCCATATTAGATAAACCTGTAGGTATAGCTGGATCAAAAATCAAAGGGACGTGACAGGGAAGGCTGGCAGGAAATAGAGAACTAACGATAAAGAATAGAAGAAAGAAAAAAAAGAATACAAGAAAGAAAAATGTTCTGGAGTTGATTGTAGTGATGATCACACAATTGTTATGTGATCGAACTATTGAAATGTATGAGATGTGCGCTGAATGCCGGTGAATTTGTTAAACTGATTAAAACAAAGAAGAAATAGAGTCCTGAGGCGCAGAGAGCTCACTAGAAGATTTACTATCTCCTTCTGGAGCAAAGAGCTGTTGAATGTCATGCCATCCTATTTCAGCTTAACCAAACTATTAGTGAATCAGGCATTTCGGGGGAATTGTTTGGATTGAAATCCAAATTGAGCCTGGGACTTTCCTTAAACAAGAACAACAAAAAGCCCTGGTGTTGGTGGTGTGAGGATAAATTTCTTCCAGAAGAATAGCTGTCACATTTCCTTGCATAACCAAGATGGTGCGAGTGCCAGAGCAGTGGCATTCTTGATTATACCATTTCCACCAAGAATGTTCTGTTCCCAAATATACCAAGAGAGGTTTATTAGGCGTGTCCCACCTTGTTAGTCACTGAGTAAAAGTTGACTCATAGGAAAATGAGACTATCAGGCTGGGGGGCCACAAGGCCTTTATCAGTGGGTGTTTGGTTTTAACAAGAACCCTGCAGTAAGTTCATACCGACTTCTCAAAACATTTGCACCTAGCTAGTAGCTATGTGAGTGGGACGACTGGTCCAAAACTCCATAGAGTACATTCAGGCAAAGACTGCCACCCTTCGTCAGAGGTCTCAATGGGTGGAATCATCACTCTCACAGACTAATAACTCAAAGGGACTATTAGAATCGTGGGATCTCAAAGGCACTAACACTTCTCTTATGCAACTCTTCTCAATCATAATTCCTTTGGCATTATGAGATTTGCTAGGGCTGTGACAGACTATTGAATTGGCTCCAACCCCTAGCTGCCTTGTGCACAGCAGGATGAAACACTCCCCAGACCTGCACACTCCTCACAATTGTTATATTTGAGCCCATTTTTTTTATTAAATCATTTTATTGTGGGCTCGTACATAGTTTTTCACAATACATAAATAAACATACTGTGCCAGGCACCTTCACATGTCCGCTGCTGTTATCGTTCTCCAATCATCTGCCTTTTCCCTTGAGCCCCTAGTATCGGCTTGGCTTTTCCATCCCTTCCCCCCTTCCCCTCCTCTCTCCTTCCCACCAACCCTCAACACTTTATAAATTATTGTTGTTCTGTCATATCTTACCCTGCCCGACCTCTCCCCCAACCCACTCCATTGTTGTAACTACTGTGTCAATCCATGACTAGTCTCTCCTGATAAGGTGATCAAAGTATGTGAGATGAAGGCTGACCATCTTTATTTCTAAGGAAGCATTCTGGATGTACTTCCTTCAAGATAGATGTATTCTTCTTGAAGTCCATGGTGCTTTCAGTTCTTTTCCCACACCTGAAGTGAAAGGCGTCGATTCTTTCTTCTTTTGTCTTCCTTGTTGATTGTCAAGCTTTCATGTGCTGATGAGGTATGCCTGAGCCTGGCAGGGGTGTGATGGGATGAAGAAAGAAAAATATGCCTACCGCACATGCATTGACACAGTGGCTGCAACAGTGGACTGAGGCTTAGGAATAATTGTGAGGACGACACAGGGTCAGGCAGCGTTTCACACTGTTGTGCATAGGGCTGCCATGGATCCTGAAAGTATTGATGAACATCAGGGTAAAAGAAAATCAGTCATCTTGTATTTGTGGATTTTTGTTAGCTCGTGATGGTTTAAAATTCATTAAAACTAGACAAAATATAGTGATCACGAACTTAAATTCACTGTCGTTGAGGCAGTGTACAGTGTACAGAGTACAGAGTACAACTGCCCCTGTGAGTTTCCCACATGCAATTCTTCGTGAAAGTAGAAAGGCCCTTCTTCCTCCTAGAGTGGCTCATGGGTTTGAACTGCTGGCCTTGCAGTTAGCAGCACAATGCATAACCACTAAGCTGCCAGGGCTTCTTTAATGATCTCTAAAAGATCAAATAGGTTTGGTGAGAGTATTGAACAAGAGTCAGTTTATTCCAGTTTTGATAGAATTGTTGGGTTGATCATTGGAACTATAAAGTAAACATAGTGCCCTTTCAGGAAGAGATTTGACACAAACCTTATATTACTTTAAAAATAAGACAGGAAGAAAGTCCCAGGAACTAGAAAAGCTAGGCAGATTCACAGCTGGTTGCATATTTGTAACAAAGATTCTAGTTTTGTTTTCTGTTAAGGGGACCAGGTGAAAGCTTAAAAGAAAGTCTCACGCAAAATGCCCCTGACCTTTGCACTTTGACCTATTCTAATACTTTTGCAACATGAGAGGAAGATCAGTCATGTTTATCAATTGTACTGAAGATAATATTAGACTAGCAAATACACTGTATGACTGACTAATGATTTAAAAATTGAGTATGTTGAGATGGAGTGAATTGAGGAATGGTTAGTAGAAATATAAGGATAGGGAAAAAAGTACTGCTACCTGAATCCATCCATACATACATGGGTTTGCTCTAACTAAAATATATTTAAACATTTCCACGTGATCAGTGGATAGCTGCAGATAAGTTTTCTTAGTAATACACTTGTCTTCATCTCCCTAGGTGCCCTTTTTTTTAATTAAAAAGAAAATAAGAGCTGAGCCCCGGTGGCGTAAGTGGTTGAGTGCTGGACTGTGGCCTGCGGGCTTGGGGGTTCAAATCCAGCGGTGGCTCTCAGGAACAGCACTGGGTAGCACCAACGACCACCAGAGGCAGTGATGCTCAAAAAAACAAAAAAAATAAGATTCCTGAAAAATAAGATACTTTCATGTTGCAAAATACTTCCTCAAAAGAGTAAAAAGAACAATGCACGCGCGCATGTATACATACACACACAAACACCCCGAGAGTAAAAAGAGAACCCACACACTGGTAAGATTTGGGGCAATGATACCTTGGACAAGGGCTCAATCTGTAAAATCTATGGAAAACATCAACAGTTTAGCAAGAAAAAGATGAACAATCAAATTTAAAAATGGATAGAGCACATGAATAGGCAGTTCATTAAAGAATACATCCAGAGGGCCAACAAACATAAAAAAAAAGTCCTCAATCACCAGCCACTTGAGAGATGCAAGTCAAAACAATATCACTGTATTGCACTGATTGCAAAATTAGAAAATAACAAATGCTGGAGAAAGTGTGGAAAGACTAGAACCCTTGTAGGTATCTGGTGGGGCTGTAAAACTGTACTCCCACTGTGGACAAGTGGAATGGCACGTCCTCAAGCCAATGGCAACCAAAAGTCCCGATGGTCTGGCAACTCCTATACTCCTTATATGTGCTAGAGAAGTAAAGAACAAAGCACACTCGTGTTCATCACAGAACTCTTCATGATAACAAGAAGATGGATAAATACCCATCAGTAGAAGAATGGGTAAATAAAACTTTGATGTATACAGACACACACACACACACAGTAGAATACTATGCCTCACTAAAGAATACGTTGAAACTGTGAAACAGCTTATGACATGGATGGATTTGGAGGACATTATGCTGAGTATAGTCAATCACAGTAGGGTAAATATTGTATAAGCCAACTATTGTAAAAAGTAAAAAAGGCAAATTTTTCATACCAAAAGAAATAGACTTCGATGGTTTCCTGGGGTGGGAGTGAAAGGGACAGAAGAAGAAGAAATAGGCTAGACTAGAGTAAAAACTAAAAAAAAAAGATAAAACACACCATTGAGTTGATGCTCACTCATAGCACCCGTATAAGAAAGAGCAGAACTGACCCTGCAGGTCTCCACCTCGGTCCCTCTTTATGGGAGTAGCAAACAGGAGGGACCTTGAGGACGGGGAAGATAAGAGTGTTCTAGACAAAGGCGGGGAAAGGAAAGACAGCCCTCAGAGGTGAGAGAAGTTGTGACATATAAAAGTTACGATCTCAAATGAAAACTCCCACATAATTCATAATAAAAAGTTAAAAACAAAAGATCTATATGAGGAAAATTATAGAACACTATTACAGGAAACCAAGAATGACTTCAAAAAATTGAAAAATATTCCATGCTCATGGATCGGAAGACTCAATGTAGTAAAGATGACAGTTCTACCCAAGGCACTATATAAGTTCAATGCAATACTGATACAAGTACCATCCTCCTTCTTCAAAGAAATGGAAAAAATGATTACCAACTTCATATGGAGAGGGAAGAAGCCCAGAATTAGTAGAGAACTCCTCAGGAAGAAGGACATCATGAGAGGAGGGCTTGCCTTACCTGACTTTTGCACATACTATATAGCCACAGTGGTCAAAACAGCATGGTATTGGCATAATGATAGATACTCAGACCAATGGAAAAGAACTGAAAATCCAGAAATAAAAACATCAGCATACAGACAACTGATCTTTGATAAAGGCCCAAAAAGTATCAAATGGGAAACAGATGCCCTTTGCAACAAGTGGTGTTGGAAAAAATGGATATCTACCTGTAGAAAAATGAAGCAAGACCCTTAACTCACTGCATGCACTAGAATAAATTCAAGGTGAATCACAGACCTCGAAGTAAAACCCCAAACTATTAGGGCTATTGTGGCAGTCATCTGCTTATGTTAATTTTATAATTGAAATGTAGGGGTGGAGTCTGGCCTGTTAATCAGGAGAAAGCCATTGAGTAGCTGATGAGGTCTCTGTGTGGGCATGGCTTTCACCTGAGACTCCTGGGAAATCTCGCGGTATTTCCCTCGTGAAGATGAGAAGCTATCTTCCCCAGTTGTTGGGAGTTAGTTTGAGAGATGATTAACCACAGGCAACACAGAATGGCGGCGGCTGGGAGGCTGGAGTAGCCGGTGGAGAGACCACACGGCTTAGCCCCGATGAAGACAGACCTCTGAAGCTGGAGTGGCATGCTGTTGATGGACCTGAGCCCTGGAAGTGAGGAGCCATGGGGAGACTCCTGCCAGCACCAGAATTCTGCACCCACTGACCTGTGACTTCCTGAGTCGGAAGGAGACTTTATAGACTGATTTTGGGCATATGGGTTAATATTGGACTTATGACTGCACTGGACTGGATTGGGATGCCTTCTTAGGGTCACATTTCTTTTGTATATAAACCCTTTCCTTATAGCTATATGCGTGTCTCTGAAATTTGATCCTCTAGTTTATCCGGACTAACTCAGGCATCAATGAGTGAATTGGAACAAATGTGAGAACACTAGCACAGGGACTACATAAGCCGTCAGAAATAGGGAAGGACACAAACACAGAGGAAGCTCAAATAGACAAGTGGGATACACTGAAGATTAAACACCTGTGCACATCGAAAGAATTCACCAAGAGAGTAATAGGAGAGCAGACAGATGGGAAAACATCTTTAGCAATGACAAATCAGATAAAGGCCTTTTTACTAGAATCTACAACACCCTGATAGCTTCCAAAAAGAGCAAAACGAACTGCCCACTGAGGAGGTGGGGAAAGGACTTAAACAGACGTTTCACAGAGGCAGAAATCAGAATGGCAAATAAATATATGAGAAAATGTTCCCGATCATTAGCCCTAAGAGAAATGCAAATCAAAACAACAATGAGATACCACCTAACACCCTCAAGTATAACCCAATTCAAAAAGTCAGAAAGTAACAAATGCTGGAGAGGCTGTGGAGAGATAGGGTCGCTTATACACTGCTGGTGGACCTGCAATTTGGAGATCAATTTGGAGATATCTAAAACAGATGGAAATTGAGCTACCATATGACCCAGCAATTCCCCTGCTGGGCATATACCCAGAAGAGACAAGCAACAATCCACGACCAGAGATCTTGTGCTCCAATGTTCATCGCAGCACAGTTCACAATCACAAGGAGTTGGAAGCAGTCCATATTCCCATCAACTGACGAATGGACTAAAAAGCTGTGGTACATACATACAATGGAGTACTATGCATCGCTGAAAAGCAGTGATTAATGCATGAAGCACATCACCGCATCGGAAGAACTGGAGGAAATTATGCTAAGTGAAGTTAGCCAAGCGCAAAAGGACATGTACAGTATGAATCCACTGAAGTAAGCATAATAATAATTTTTAAATTGGAAAGGGCAGCGGGAAAAAGCCACTATATAGAGAAAATCCTGGGAGAAGGCCCAGGTAATATGGCAGGGGCCATATCAAATCTAGGGCTACATATGGTAGCCAACTAGAGGGGAAGGGCGAGGGGGGGCAGATGGCGATGTGCAGAAAGGGAAGGGAGCACTAAACCACCAAAGGGGAGCGTATTGTTTATATCTCCACAGGAAAAGAGGGACCAAACTTAAACCCAGAGACCGAGGATGTGAATGCAGCATGATAGCATGGAGTGGAGAACCAGTGGAGGGGCCTGAGAACACAACCCCAACCCCAACTATAGGGGCAGCCACCTCTCTACCAGAGGTGCATCCTGGCCCACCGAGCCTTCAGGACAATAATCCCACTCAGAACAGCTACTGCACAAAGAGGACTGTATGGTCGGCCACACTATGAAATACTGCTACCCTAGCTGACCCAAAGCCTATTGGGGCCAGGATGAAGAAACGGGGTCAAGATTATACCGTCGGACACAACCACACCAATGCAAAGCACTAAGAGTGTGCAACAGAGCATGGGGTTCCAGATGGAGTGCCAAAGATATACACCCCATACGGCTCAACCAGGGGACACTCCTGGAAGTCAACTACAGACCTTGAACTATATACATGTTTTTATATTGTTATTATTTTTATTATTATTTTACATATATGTATAGCACATTGAGAGTTTTTGTGCTGTTGTTATCATTGTTTTATTTGCTTTGGTTGCTTCACTTTAGGAGGCCTTTTTTGTACATATTGTTACCTCTGCAGGTCTATCTAGACAAGATAGACTGGACAGAGTCTGGAGGTGAAAACAATAGGACTGATGGTTATAGGATAGGGCACATGGGAGAGGGGGAGAAGGGAAAAAGGAGGTGATGTCGACCAGCCCAGGGAAGAAGGGAATAATAATTGATACAAAATCAGTGACAAGGTGGGTGAGAGAAGTCCGATAGGGATTGATTAAGACTAATTTTTTCTGTGTGGACATCACTGCCTCTGGTGGTTCTGGGCGCTACCCAGTGCTGCTCCTGAGAGCCGCAACTGGATTTGAACTGCCAAGTCCGCAGGCCGCTGTCCTGCACTCAACCACTTACGCCACTGGAGCTCAGCCTGATTAAGACTAACAGAGAGAAAATACTGAAACCCAAATGGAGGTTAAGCATGATAGTGGGACAAAAGGGAAGCAAATGGAAATAGCGGAAGGAACTGGGGGATAATGGGCATTTATAGAGGTTCAAATACAGGTATATACATAGGGGCATGTATTTATAAGTGACGATGGGGAAATAGACCAGCGTGCATACTGGTAGGGTTAATAGTAGGACAGCAGATGGGCATTGGACCTCCACTCAAGTATTTCCTCAGTGCAAGAACACATTGTTCTATTAAATTGGCATTCCAAGATGCTCACCTTTCCAACACGATCACTGAAGACAAAGGTGTGCATAAACAAAGGTGGTGAAGAAAGCTGATGGTGCCCGGCTATCAAAAGAGATAGCATCTGGGGTCTTAAAGGCTTGAAAGTAAATAAGCAGTCATTTAGCTCATAAGTAACAAAGCCCACATGGAAGAAGCACACCAGCTTGTGGGATCACGAGGTGTCAAAGGGATTAGATATCAGGCTTCAAGAACTAAAGAGCATAACTTTGTGTGCTCACTTTCCTAATATGATCGCTGAAGACAAATGTGTGCATAAGCTAATGTGGTGAAGAAAGTGGATGATGCCCATCTATCAAAGGATATAGCGTCTGGGGTCTTACAGGCTTGAGTAAACAAGCAGCCATTCAGCTCAGAAGCAACAAAGCCCACGTGAAAGAAGCACACCATCCTGTGTGATCACGAGGTGGTGAAGGGATCCGGTTTCAGGCATCAAAGAGCTAAAATTATATCATTATTGATGAGGGGGAGTACAGATTGGGGACACAAAGCCCATCAATAGGTGAAATGACATCCTCTTGCAGAGGGGTTGCAAGGAGGAGATGAGCCAGTTAAGATACAGGATGGTAGCAATGAAATATGCAACCTTCCTCTAGTTCTCAAATGCTGCCTCCCACCCACTATCATGATCACAATTCTACCACATAAATCCAGACAGACCAGGAAATGTACAGTGAAGTTGGAAACATGGGAAATTTAGGATAGATAATCCCTCAAGACTAGTAATAGAAGTGGTAATACCAGGAGGGTGGAGGGATGGTGGAATAGAAAGGGAGAACCAATTTCAGGAATCTACACGTAACCTCCTCTCTGGGACACGGGCAACAGGGAAGTGAGTATTGGGACACATTGGACAGTGTACAGTATGAAAATAATAACAATTTGTAAATTACTAAGGATTCATGGAGTGGGGGGAGGTAGGGAAATATAGGGAGCTGATACTGGGGGTCTGGAAGGAGGGAGAATATTTTGAAAGTGATGATGGCATAAGCATGTAAATGTGGCCTGCATACAATTGATGTATGTATGGACTGTGATGGGAGTTGTATGAGCCCCCAATAAAATGACTCATTAGAAAAAAAAGTTGAAAACAAAACACCAACAGGGGTGAGTCTTATCAAAATAGTAGCTTTCAAAAAGGCTTGACGTGATTGAACATGATTGAAATATGGAATAAGTTATATGTATTAAATCCCAACTAATAAAAAAACAGAAAATATTAAAACATAGAGCAAAACATTTTTAAAGAAGTATCTGCTAGGCCAGTTAAATTTGAGGCAAGGAGGGAATCTCAGAAAGTTCTGAAAGTGGTTGTTTTGGGGGATTTCAAAATGATATCCTTAAGAAAATTTCTAGAAGGGTATTGGATGATCACAGGGTCTTACTCTAAAGATATGAGAAGAATTCAAGATTTCATTGGTCAGGAAAAGGCCAAAAACACTGTTTGGGGCAATATTTTTTCCATTATAGCAAAGTTGCTCTCATGAATGGGCAAACTTGCCCACTCTTTAAGGGTAAGAAGAGCTGTCTGCTGAGAACACTGTGGGGAAGCTCACCCTCTCAATCCTCCAGGATTACCCACATGCAGACTTGCTGTTTTGTTCATTAGACACAAAGAACATTTAAAAGAACACAATTTGGGTTCCTAGTAAATACTAAAAATGACATTTTGATGTTATCTAAGTCTAAGACAATTAGTTTGGAAGGATGGATGATACAATAGACATGTAAATGAAGAATCTATCAAGAAACAACAGCTTAAAAAAGGAGAAAGAAGCAACAGCTTCACATTTTGATATACCGTATATACTCATGCATAAGGCAAGTTTTTCAGCACATTTAATAAGTAGTTTTGTGGTAAGGTTAGATACCTTGGCTGATATTTGGGTTGGCTTATAATCAAGTATATATGATGTGTATGTATTTACATTTTGATATTTTTTAATAAAGATTTCTCTGCTTTTGAAACAACCTTTTTTTACATATTCTCACATGCATAAAGCCTTAAGTATATAAAACTAAATAAACATGAGAGGGTACACCCCCCCAAAAAAAACCCAGATGTGATATATGAGGGGGATAGTGGACTTAGAGTTCATTCCGCAAGCTCAGACTGTTAATCAAGCTTCTTATTTAGAGGTTCTAAAAAGATTGCATAACAGTGTGCCACAACAAAGGCCTGATTTGTGGTAGACAAGGGCCTGGTTTTAACACTGTGACAATGCACCTGCTCATGCAGCATCTCAGCGTGCCAGATGGCAAAAGCAGCAGGCCTCTCTTGCCCCACATACCTTACTCACACAACCTCACTTTTTTGTTTTCATAAATGAAGAGGGGCCTGATAGGCTGACAATTTGACAATGTAAAAGAGGTGAAGAAAAAAACGAGGGAGGTGCTGTCAGTCACCCAAATGGATGAGTTTGAGAAATGTTTCCAAGAATGGTATTGCAGATTTCACACATTTATTAAGCTCATGGAGAGTACTTTGAAGGTGATAAAATTGTTTGTAAAAAAAAAAAATTTAAGACATAACTTTGAAAAAAATTCCGGGTTTTTTGTGGGTACCCCCTCATACAATCTAAGACCTGGTTTCGTACTGAAGTGAAAAAAAGATTTATAGGTGCAGGACAGTGGATTATTTAATGTGGCTTTTCCAGCTAAAGTCTCTAATTCCAACCAAACAATCTTTCCCTGCATGCGTCTGCTAAGAAAATGGGGGAAGATATTGGAAAGATTCACCTGTAATTTTGAACAGGCTTCCCTGGATGGCATCCTGCCATGTATAAAATGAGTCCTAGGAGAAGCAGAAGGATCTCATTACCAGCTACAGTCAGGGCTGTTGCGTGTCCTCTGGCTCTGGCATCCTGGGGCAGTGAACCTCTGAGCTCCAGATGGTAGTTAGACCATCAGAGGTGCAGCAGCAGAACCAGGAGCCACGCATGGATGAGAGTGCTGGACTTCCCAACTCATGGAGCAAATAAAGATGAAGGCATTTGTGAAGGAATCTGTAGGAATTTGTCTCTGGGGAAATCATTGAGGAAGTTGCTGACCCATGGCAGTGGAGTTGAATGCCTTCAGGCTGAGGCTTACTGGAATGGGATGCCTCTTGGCCCTGAAGTCAGAGAACTGAGTTTGCTGACCCACAGAACTCAAGCTGACTAACTTCCACATGAGGTTTACAGCAGCGAGGTTTGTGATCTGGGGTTTTTATTAGCAGGTCTGCAACTTTGCATCATGTCCTGGTTAACAATCACCCCGAGCCTTTCTCACTGGCATTACAACTTGTTAACTTCCTTAAGAAACTCATGAATTTCATCCTTGTTTATGTGTAGCCATTGTAATGAATATTGGAAATGAAAGAATAGAGAACGTTAATTATGACAACTCAGTAGGTTTCTGTAGACCACAAATGTAAGGGGCCTAGCTACCAAAATAAAGACACCGCTAGTAGTAACAACCATAGTAATTAATTTTATTGCTGTCAAGGATCATACAGTCAGATTTTCCCAGGTTAGTGATCTAGTGACAGAGAAATCCCATAGGAGTTTTATAGGCTGCATTGACTAGCTAACCATAGGCCAGGGGTTCAAGCCTACTAGCTGCTCAGTGAAGAGGCTGCCTATTCCTTAAAGACTGAATGTCTCCGTAATCCAAAGAGGCCGTCCCACTCTATTCTACACAGTCATTGTATGAGCCTAAACTCAATGCCAGTGAGCTTAGTTTTGGAATCTTCATGGGAGCAAATCCGTTGGTCTATCTGTCAAGCCCCCAGCCCTTTAGTTAGCAGCTGAGCACTGTGTGTAAACAGCGATCCTTCAGTTTACCCTTAGGCTGGAGTAAAAGAAGCTTATTGTCTAAAATTAGTACATATAGGAGTGTATGGCAGGGAAGGGAGAGAGGACTTGTTGTTTAAGGGAACTAAGTTTCTGTTAAGGTTGATGGGAAAATTTGGGAACAGTAGTAATGATTGATAAGCATAACTAACGCCACTGAATTTGACACGTGAAGACTTAATATGGGGGGAAGTTACAAGCAAAATCAGCTTGGTGCGTGTGTGCGCACGCACGCACACACAGTTCACTACCTATTACAAGATTTTCCTTTTTGTTATTCTAGGAAACATTCAGAGCACATTAAAAGGAATGTGATAAATGAAGGACAATGATAAGTCATCAGTATTCGTATACCGGGAAACTTGTGAGAGTCAGAACATGAGAGCTGCCTTGTTTTTCTGGGTCTGCCAAGTTTCCTGCCTCCGACAGGGGGCAGCTCGCTTTGATATAGCTATCAGGGAAATATATTTCAGCTTTCCATCTCCTGCCTTATGTAGGCTGTCAGTTTCAAGTGTTGAAAAGAATATTATCTCTAACAAACAATGTGAAGCATTTTTATTTAATAATAAAATTTATAAACTGGCTCAAACTTTTGCTTGTGAGACATCAAAAAGAAGTTAATACTGAATAGATTTGACCATTGAAATGTATTTTCATGAAATCTATTGTTCATGAGATCATGAACAATATTCATGGTTAAAGTTAATAATATTCCTAAAGTTCTGAAAATATAAAAATGAGAAGCTAAACAAAAAAAAGAGAAGCAAAAGGAGCAAAACATCAAGTTGATTTTACAGACTTTTTTGCAGTCAGTCCCTTTAATAGCCAATGTTATTTCCCTATTTCAGTTCTATTTCAATAGTGTTTCTGTATTAAAAATCAAATCAAAATTTTCATGTCTTAGATATGTCACATAATTATAGCAATAAATTCCTTGGAAAATATTAATGGGTAATTTAAGAATAGTGTGCTTACCACAAGGTCAGCTGTTTTAACCTACCAACCACTCTGTAGGAGAGAGATGAGGTTTGGAAACCCCCAGAGGCAGGTTTACTCCGTCTTATAGGACCACTTTGTGTTGGAATTGACAAAATCGCAGTGACTGGGCAACCCCTTTTCTGAGTATGCATGTGCACACAAAAAGGCAAGTTAGAAAGTATTGCTAAAAACATCATAGAAACCTTTATGAATCAAAATGTGAAGCCATTGTTTCTCAACATAGTTTCCATCTAGATTTATACACTTCTGATTGTGTTATTTCCATCTTTCTAATCTTCTCTGAAGAATTCAGGGCTTTTCATTTATATCAAGTCAAACCAGCAGCTTTGGCCTCCTTGAGAGGCTCAAATTATATTCCTTTTACAAAGTTTTACTGACATACACACAATTAAATGGTCTGAATATATTAAGAAGTTGTCCAGTCACCACAATCAATTTCACAACGTTTTCTTCATTCTTGTACCCATTCTTATTCCCATTATCCCCCAAACTCTCCTGCTAGACCACTAAAGTTGTGATCGACCGATCTATGTTTATGATTGATCTAGATATTTTCTCTCTAGATTTCCCTATCCTAGATGTCATTTAAAAGATACTATACAAAATAAAAAAACCCAAAAACCCTGGCGGTGTAGTGGTTGTGCGCAGGACTGCGGCCCATTGGGATGGAGGTTCAATTCCAGCTCCACGGAAGCAAAGGCTGTGCCTCCTACTCCCACTACCAGAGGGCAGTGATGCCCCAAAAACAAACAAAAAGACCCCAAAACATAAGACAGAAATAGCTCAATCCAAGACAAAACAGAATAAAAACTAGAACAAATTAAAAATTAGTCAAAAGGAAAGCAAATGTTAAATTCGAAGCTAATGGTATCTGCAATAATCCACTTTCCAATGCATTCTAAGAGCAAGGCTATTCACGTTTCTGGTCAATGACTTGAGGGAATTGAATGGAAATTAATCCGAGCAGGGACTCTGAAAATGGATTTTGGACTTTCACTGTCATCAATGGCCTTTTGTAAACTGGGTGTTCAGAATTTAAGCTCTAATTTTGGATTTTATTTCCAATCTTTGCATCACAGGGGCTGGTCTGCAACTTTTGTGTGGGCTTAGCTGACATTTCACTCAGAAGTTTGCTTAAGACGAGCCTTTATAAGGTCCTAGATGCTATTCTTTAGGATCGCCAGGTACCATCTGATCTCTTCACTGCACTTTGCGATAGCACTCATATCCTTAGTTCAGGGGTCACTTAATGAGGCCAAATATCAAGCAGGGCCATATTTTGCAAACTAATTGTTCTTAGATTAGTGTTTATAATTAAGTATAAGCTCAAAATCCATTTATATAGTGCAAGTTTGTCTATAACCCTGTCAACTTTAGTGTCAGCATTATCAGCTTATTAAGAAATAATTTAAAAGGAAAATTTTAAAAATGCACAATTTAAGCAGCCCCCATGAGACGTGATAATTCTAATAATACTATCATTACTCTAGCTAATGGTAAAGAATTTGAAGTATTATTAGCTTTTTAGACTAAAATACATGCAATGTTCACTTATACAGGTTAAACTGTTCAGTAAATGAACACTTTAAAATGCAATGAGGGTTAGAGAAATTGAGTTTGGGGAACAAAGAGAAATCTTACGGGGTGTAATCATGACTGTGGGAAGATCTGTAATAAAAAAAAATAGCTGTAACTTTCTGAGCAACCTCCTGAACCTACTGGTACAGCAGATTCCTTCAGAAACCACTGTTTTGATTGGATTTTTTGGGATGTCACCCTAGGAAGAGTAGGGCAAGTATAATACTGAGAGAACTTGTCTTATATTATCTATTGATCATAGAGACATGTTTAAACTTAAAAAACAAAGAAAAACAATCCCATGCATATATGAACTGAAACCCCAGTAGCAATACTTAACTCAGTAGCAATACTTTGACTGACCTTCATATGTGCCCCATCCATAACACAAATTCAAGCAACATCATTTTTTTTGGAAATTGCAAAAACAAAAGAAGTATTAGAAAAATACTTGGAAAAAATTTTTTAAAAAAGAAAGAAAAATACTTGGAAAAAAATTAACCTCCCATAATCCAATTATCCCAATGCAAGTATTTAAATTCTAAACTAAAATTTTTTAATTTCTGTTTATATACATACTTTCATTGGCTTTATTTGCTTTTATATTTAAACTTTAACATATTCTATTGTTAAATTATCATCCTTATTCTATCTTTTATGAGATATTGTAAAAACGAGCCCTGGTGGCGTAGTGGTTGTGCGCGGGACTGCAGCCCACTGGGATGGAGGTTCAATTCCAGCTCACAGGAGCGAAGACTGGGCCTCCTACTCCCACCACCAGAGGGCAGTGATGCCTAAAAAAAAGAGAGCTTGTAAAAAGCTTCCATTTACTTGTCATGCACATTTGATATTAGAGCTATTATATTAACTAGGTATGATTATCAGTGTTGTCAACTTGGTCAGGATTCTCAATGGTTTGGCAGTTCTGTCCTAGCAATCCCCTATGTTGGACCTAACACAATGTAATGAACTCTCCATAATGGGATCTGCTGTAAGCAGTTACTCCGTTTTAACAAGACTTGAGTGGAACACAATCTCCTTTCTCAGGTCATAGATCTGAAGCGATGAAAGGAAGTCTCCTCAAGAGTTGGCTTCTTTCTATCTCAGTAGACAATGAAGAAGAGCTAGCTTGATTTTTCCTGGGTCTACATCCTGAGTCTAACTCATTGGTTACTGGTTTTTTGGACTTGATCCAAGACTGCCATATTGTCTGCTAACTCTGGGAGCCACCAAAGTCTTGCTGTCTGCAGACCATAGGTTTGTTTGCTTCTCCAGGCACTTGCTGACCTCCGCAGTGACAGCCTGTGATGTACCTACCTTCAATTTAACCTCTGACCTGCTTCGAGACTGCCTGGACTCAAACTGAACTTATCCTCTCCTCATCTAAAATGAAGTCATTTTCTGATATAAACTTCTGAGCTAGGCTCTGGTGGCACAGGGGTTGTGTGTGGGACTGCAGCCCACAGGATTGATGGTTCAAATCTAGCAGCAGCTTCCCAAGAGCATGGCTGGGCTTCCCACTCCCACCAGGGCAGTGATGCAAAAAAAATTTTTTTTGTATATATGTCACTGTGTCACTGGTTTTGCTTCTCTAGACACTGGATCCTGAAGGTGACTATTTGAGTTATTTCCATATTTCCTTGCTACAGTTACAAAAATACCTATGTAGACATTTAAAATTTATTCTCTATTGTCTTTTAAACTATCTAATATTGGGATATGTATGTAAAATTGTGTATATATGATATTGAGATGTGTAGATAAAATTTGGCTTTTGAGGTTTACTTACAAAGCTTTTCAAAAGGCTTATATCAAAGTACAAGACCACTAAAGGACATATCTACTTCATAACAACCACATCGACAATGAATGCGACTTTTTATTTTTAATTAATATTTTAAATCCAGTTAAAACTTTACCCCAGAATGATTTACAGTCTTTGGAGGGTCTTCCACTTACTATCCTATCTGCTATTTCAGAATTTTTCTTTTTATCTTAGTGTATTAGCTACGTGATAGAACTTTATTGTCTGAATTAGTAAACTTAGTAAATTACTAGTGAATCCATGTTAGGTTTCTTTATAATTTTTTCTCTTAAAATTTATTATTAATTGGGATGTAATGTATATATCATTCCATAATTCAATTACACCAAGCAGTATTGTACAATTGCTACCACAATCAGTTTGCAAATATCCTTTTATTTCCTGGACTCCTTAACATCATCTCTCCTTTACTCCCTGCCTCCCCCACTACCACCACCACCACTGTACTCCCATCCCACCCCAAATCCTTTATTCTACTTGCTTTTCCTCTAGACTCCACAATCCTGGGTTTCATACACTGAAAAACATATAACACAACTTCCAGAGGGTGTCCCCCCAATGGTGTAACATCAGAGGGGGGGGGGATCAAATGACAAAATTTTACTATTCAAGTGATCTGTACTGATCTCTCCAGTGCACTCTGTGTAGTAACCACTTTCCTCTCATCCCTCAATTATGGATAGAAGGATAGAGGGAGATAACTGGAGGCTTATTTCCTATGCGGTTCCCACAAGAGTATTCTGGGCTCCTACTGTCATCCACAGCCTTCTGCAGCCTGGATCCTTATAGTTTCGGCTCTGATACTAATCCCTCCTTCGAGTTCAGATTATATGATTTACAATGCTTCAGTGACTGATGATGGTGTGCTTCTTCCATGTGGTCTTAGTTGAAATCTCACTGAGATGGCTGCATGTTTGGAGATAAGCCTTTTAAGATCCCAGATGCTATTTTATCTGGTAATCAGAGACCAGCTAATTTGTTTGCCACATTTTGCTAAAGAACATGGATCTTCTGTCTTCCCTTCCTGAGGATGAGTGTCATGCAGGGCTATTATATATGAACTAATTGGTCTTAAATTGGAGCTACTATTTAGTGTGAGGCCCAAATCCATTCCTGAATATATGCTTTTTGTTTGTTTTTTATCTGCCTTTGGTTCTTTCTCAAAATCTCCTTCTTAATTTGTGATAGAGGATCTTATTGATCATTCCTCTGGGGCATAATGATCTTCCACTAAGATTGTCTTTTATTAGCTCCTGTTGAGAGAGAAATATTGGGCCAATGTAGGCTAATTCCATACGACAGTACCTGAATCAATTGTATCGAATCAATCCATTTGTGGCTGGATGTTTTTTTCCTTTTCATCATTTTGTTGGGGGTTCATACAACTCTTATCATAATCCATACATCCATCCATTGTGTCAAGCACATTTGTACATGTTATGATCATCATTTTCAAAACATTTTCTTTTTACTTGAGCCTTTGGTATCAGCTCATTTCCCCCCTCCCCGACCCTCTCTCCCTTATGAGCTCTTGATTATTGATCTTTTTTTCATGTCTTATACTCTCCCTTCACCCACTTTTCTGTTGTCTGTCCCCATGGGAGGCGTTTATATGTGATTGCGACCCCTTTTCTCCACCACGTTCCCCTTCCCCTTCTGGTATCACTACTCTCATTATTGGTCTTAAGGGTTTATCTGTCCTGGATTCCCTGTGTTGCAAGCTCTAATCTGTACCAGTGTACATGCTCTGATTTAGCCCAATTTATAAGTACCATGACCCCAGGTTTGGGATCATGATAGTTGGGGAGGGCATTAAAGAAGGAGAGGAAAGTTGTATGTTTCCTCGGTGCTGTACTGCAAACTGACTGGTTGTCTCTTCCTTGTGAGCCTTTTATGAGGGGATGAGCTGTATACTACTTACACACTGTGGGTTAATTGTCGAGGAAATTTACAAGAATAATCACTAGAATGTCTGTCACAGGTCTGCAGGTACGATACAATATAGCACATAGGGCATTGATGTAGCAAAATCATGTTTGTCTGTGTATCAACAGTTCAACAATCTTGGTACTGCTGTCTTCAACGTTCTCAGGTATCATGTTATTTTCTGACTGAATTCTTCAGGTTACAAGTGTGTCTGAGGTAGAGTCCAGTTACCCAGCTGAGTTTCTGCATGGGATCTCCCTGAGGCAGCCTCTGGAGCATGCCATGAGCCCCAAAGGCCCAAGATTTGGATTCTACTTTTCCACAGCATCAGCCGGAGACCCAAGGTTGCACCCATCAACAGGGGTCAATGTGGCTCATTTAGTGCATACCACCAAAGACACTCCCTGAGGGTCCCCCAAAGCATCTTCCCCAAAATTGGAGGTTGGTCCTCCTTCTTTACTTACCAATAAACATGCATTTGTGTTCTCCCAGATGTGATTGCTTCCATTTCCCTCTCCCAACTTGTTTTTTCCACCACTATCCCTTATCGCTCTGAGAAGACTACCTGTCTGGGAATCAGGGGATAGGGGGTAGAAACACATCATAGATTTACATGGCAGCCACTGAGTAGACATTTGACCATTTGATCTCAGCTGACATGAGAGGCACTCTCGCAAAGTGACCTTCAAAATACTTAACTACAGTGGATGGTGGATGGTTTGCTGGCACTGGTAAGGCTCTCCACCAGGCTGTCTGGCTCTCCCACCAGCAGACTATAATGCCCTATAAGCCTGAGCCTGTGCCCGTTCTGCTGCTTGTTCCTACAGGTATGGACTCATACAGTATTTGCCCTTTTGTGATTGTCTAAGTTGACGCACAATGTCTTCCAGATCCCTCCACATCTTGAAGTGTTTCATAGTTTTTAAAAAAATTCAATCTTCTTCTCATGAGAATTTAGGCTGTTTCCAATTTCTTGCTATTGTGAATTGTGCTGGAATGAACATGGGGGAGCATGATCTGTTTATTTCTTTTGGGTATATGCTAAGTAATGGTATTGTTGGGTATTATGGTATTTCAATTGACATCTGTTTTAGGAATCACCATGTCACCTTCCACAAGGGCTGTACATATTTACAAGTTCACCAGCAGTGGATAAGATTTCCAATGTCATCACACCCTATGTGGCATTTGTTGTTCTTAGTTGTTTATTTTTTTTAATTGGGCTCCAAAAATATGGGCTACCATTCTGAGTGTTAGATAGTATTTTATTGTTTCATCCTTGCGCAGGGGCCATGCTAACCTTTTCAGTATCGTTCCAATTTTAGTATATGTGCTGCTGAAGCGAGCACAGTATTTTGTTTTGACTTGCATTTCTAGATGACTACTGAATGGTAGTGGTTCCTCATGTGTTTATTAGACATTCAAGTGTCATTGCCTCTGTAGGTCCTTTGCCAACCTTCTCAGAGGGTTATTAGTTTTTTGTTGTTGTTGCTGTTGTAGGCTGGTAATATACTATAGATTTCAGTAATTAGTCCTTTACTATGTTGCTCTTGAATATCTTTTCATAATTTGCAGGCTCTCTTTTTATTCTTTTAATGAAGTCTTTCAATGTACACAAGTGTTTTATTTTTAATAGGTTCCACTCATCTATTTTCTCTTCTGTAGAGTGTTCCTTTGTTACTCTGATAGCCCATGTATTCCCTGCACTAGGACACTTAGATTGGTCCCAAGTTTCTCATTGATAATAATGATAACTTTGGGTTCTAATTTTAAGTCTTTGATCCACCTTGAGTTTGTTTTTGTGTGTGGGATGAGATATGGATATTGTTTCATTCTTTTGCAGGTAGGATATCCAGTTTTTACAGCACCATTTTTTTTTATTTTAAAAGTCATCATATATAAACATATTTACCTATGTACATGCCTGTAGTTAGACCTCTATAAATGCCCCTTGTCTCCTCCTCCCTTCCTCTATTTCCTTATACTTCCCTCCTGTCCCACTAACATGCTCAGCCTTCATTTGGGCCTCAGTCATCTCTCTCAGTTATCCGACCCTTAATCAAGTCCTACCAGGCCTTGCACTCCCTCCTCACCACCGATTTTGGATCACTTCTTGTTCCCTTTTCCTTGGGTTGGTCAACACCACCTCTTTTCCCCTAAAAAAACATTGCCCAGAAAAAATATATAAATAAAAATAATAATAATAATAATAAAGCAAAACTAGTAAATAGTTCAAGATCTGTTTGCTCACCCTAACATAACCTCTGATCAAGTCTGATGGGGTTCCATACCCTGGGCCCCAAGTCTATCCTTGGCTCTCCCTCAAGACCTCCATGCTCTGCTCCCCCTGCTACTCTGCTGCACACCCGAGTGTTTTCCTCTGCCCAGTACCATTTGGTGAAGAATGCATCTGCTTCCCATTTTTTGCTTGTTAGACCCTTGTCAAAGATCAGTTGTCTCTATGTGGGTGTTTTTATTTTTGCTTTTTCTGTCCCGATCCATTGATCCAAGTATCTCTCATTATACAAGTACCAGGCTGTTTTGACAAATGTGACTGTATAATACAATGGTTCTCAACCTTCCTAGTGCCATGACTGTTTAATATAGTGCCTCGTGTTGTGGTGACCCCCAACCATAAAATTATTTTCATTGCTACTTCATAACTATAATTTTGCTAATGTTATGATTATAATGTTATAATGTGAAAAGGTCTTTTGACCCCCAAAGGGGTTTCAACCCACAGGTTGAGAACCGCTGGTATAGGTTTTAAGGTCAGGTACTGCAAGACCACCTACTCTGTTTTTTTTTTAGTTCTTTGCCTCTCTTGGGCTTCTTCCCTCTCCATATGAAGTTGCTAATGAATTTTTCCATTTCTTTAAAGAATAATGCAGGAATTTGGATCTGGATTGCATTGAATTTATCAATGGCTTTAGGTAGTAATGACATTTTCTCAATATGAGTCTTCCAAATATCCTATAAACATGGAGTATTCTTCCATTTGTGTAGATCCCTTTTGGTATCTTGTATTAATGTTCTGTAGCTTTCTTTGTACAGGTCTTTTTTCTTTGGTTAACTTTATTCCTAGGTATTTTAGCTTTTGTGTGGCTATTGTGATAACTTTTTCAGTATTCCCACCACTGGTATATAGGAATCCAATTGATTTGGGCTTGTTGATCTTGTATCCTGCTACTAAATTCCCCTTTTGTTTGCAGCAATCCTTCTGTGGACCTCTTGGGATTCTCAAAATATAAAATCATATCATCTACAAATAGGGAAAGTTTTACTTCATCTATGCCCAGTTGCACTCCCTTGGTTTCTTGCCGATGTCTTATGGTATTGGCCAGGACTTCCAGCACAATGTTGAATGAAAGTCGTTCCAAGGGACATCCTTGCCAGGTTCCCTTATTCACTGGAAATGTTTTCAGCTTTTCTCCATTGAGTGTAATATTGGCTGTTGGTTTTTCATATGTGGCCTTTATTGGGTTGAGGATTCTCCTTACTACTCTTACCTTTGTGATAGTTTTCATTAAGAATGGGTGTTGAATATTGTCAGATACTTTTTCTGCATCAATTGATAAGATCATATGGTTCTCATCCTTTATTGTTGTGGCTAATGTGGTGGATTCCGTTGTTTATCAAGAGTTGAACTGTCCCTGTATCCCTGGTATGAATCCCCTTGATCATGATGTATTATCATTTTTTGATATGTTGTTGGATTCTATTGAACAGAATTTGTTGAGAATTTTTGCATCTATTTCATTAGGGATATCAGTTCTCTCTCCTTGTGGGATCTTCGTTTTTGGTATCATGTTGGCTTCTTAGAATGAGTTTGGGAATTTGCTGTCCCTTTCCATGTTCTGTATGCTTATGTAGGTTGGTGTCAACTTTCTCTGAATCCCTGGTAGAATTCCTCAGTGAAGCCATCTGGACCAGGGCTTTTTTTAGTTGGAAGTTTCTTGATGACCTTTTCTATTCTTCTTTTGCTATGAGTCTGTTCAGATTCATAATGTCCATGTGTTAATTTGTGGAGTGTTTTTCTAGGTATTTGTCAGTCATCTAGATTATTGAATTTGTTGAAATACAGTCTTTTGTTTTGGGGGGCATCACTGCCCTCTCGTGGTGGGAGTAGGAGGCCCAGCCTTGCTGCTGGATTTGAACCTCCAACCCAGTGGGACGCAGTCCCGCACACAACCACTATGCCACTGGGGCTCAGGCCGAAATACAGTCTTTTATAATACTTTATCCATATTTTTATTAGGGTGTTGTGACTTCCCATTTCAACTTTAATTCTGTTGTTCTTTGCTTCTTTTCATTTGTTAAGTTTGCTATTGGTTTGTTGATTTTGTTGATCCCTTCAAAGAATCAACTTTTTGCTTTGAGTCTTGCAATATTTCTATTTTCCAGTTAACTATTTCTACTCTAATCTTCATGACTTTTTTGCTGTTGAAAGGTTTATGCTGTTGACTCTAATTGTTGGAGATGTTGTGTTGAGGTGTGTTAAGGGTCTCTTAATTGCAATAAAGTTACCTCTGAAAACTGCTCCTGCTCTTTTCCATAGATTTTAGTATGTTGTGATCTCATTCTCATTAGTTTCTAGGAACTTCATAATTTCCTTATTTGGACTATTACCCAGTTGGGGTTTTTTGTTTGTAGTGGTGTGTTGTTGAGTATCCAAATGTTTGGTTTTTTTATTCTTTCAATTGTTGATTTCCAGCTTGATGACACTGTTGGTGGTCAGAGAATATGGTTTGGATGATGTCTGTGTTTGAATTTTCTCAAGCTTGCTTTATGGCCCACCAATGTGATCTGTTTTAGAATATGAGCCAGGCACATTGGAGAAGGGTGTTTTTGTTTTGCTGTTGAGAGCTTTGCAAATAACTAGGTCAAGTTGTGTTGTTCAGCTCTTCAGTTTATTGAGTTTCTTAACTGTGAATCTATCTTTCTTTGAGAGTGGTGCATTGAAAGTCACCTACTATTATTTTTGATCTGGTGATTTCTCTTTTCATTTCTTTGAGAATTTGGTTGAATTTCAAGGGTCTTTCATTCAGCACATATGCTTATGATTATGTTCCTGGTCTATTTATCCTTTGAGCACTATGTAATGCCCATTCTTGATCTCATATCATGTACCTTGGAGTCTACTTGGTTGGAGATTAATATTGCCACCTCTGCTTTTTTTGATTGACGTTAGGTAAATTTTTAAGTCTTTTTTTTTTTTTTTGCTCCGAGTTTGAGATGTGTCTTTTGAAAGTAGCAGATTGATGGATCTTGTGGTCTAATTCAGTCTCTTAACACTTTTCTTTTGGTGTGTTTAGTCTATTGACATTTAGTGTAATTAAATCTAGTCACTGTCACCTTTATTATTTGCACTTGATATTTTCTATGGGATGTTGTGTGTGTATGAGGAGTTTGTGTCTTACTCATTATTATCTGTAAAGATTGGAGTACTATTTTCAGTGTGCTGGCTTCTGGGTGGTGTTGCATGCTATAGTGGTCTCATGTTTGAGGGCTACTGTCGGTTCTCTGCCCATAATCAACTGGCTATTTTTGTAATGCTGGTTTTATTTTCACCAATTCTCTATAAATATGTACTTCTTTGTTGGAAAGTTTTGCTTGATAAAGCAATCTTGGATGCCAGTTATTGTCTTTCAACTTTGGGAATATGTTGCTTCAGTTTTTTCCTGCATGGCCTCTGCAGAGGTCTGAGCTTATTCTTATGTTTACCTTTATATGTGACTGTTTTTTCTCTCTAGCTGCTTTAATGATTCTCTCCATTTCCTTGAAGTTGGATAATTTGACTATTCTGTATCTTGATGTGTTTGGGGGGTTTTATTTGGTTCTCTCTGCTTCCTGGGTAATTATTGTGTCATCTTTTGTGATATTGGGGAAACTTTCTTCCAAGATTTTCCCTTATGATTTTAACTGTAGACTTCTTTCTTGGGCAGGAACCCCAATAATTCAAATATTATTTTGCTTCTTGGTATGCCGCATCACCTTCAGACTTTCTTCAAGTTTTTTTTAAGTCACTTTATTGGGGGCTCTTAAAACTATTATCACCATCCAGACATATAACCATGATGTCAAGCACTTTTGTACTTATGTCACCATTTTCAAAACATTTTTCTACTTAAGCCCTTTTCAGCTCATTTCCCTCCCTGTTCCCATCATGAACCCTTGATAATTTGTTTTTTCAAGTCTTACACTGTTCGCTGTCTCCTTTCAGCCACTTGCTGTCTGTCCCCCTGGGAAGGGATTATATGTAGATCCTTGTGATCAGTTCTTTTTCTCCCCCAATCTTGCACTCCCCCTCCTGGTATCATTATTGGCCCTGAGGTTTTATCATCTGTCCTGGATTCCTTGTGTTGCAAGCTCTCATCTGTACAGGGAACATGCTCTGATCTAGCTGGATTTGTAAAGTAGAATTGGAGTCATGATATTTTGGGGGAGGAAGCATTGAAGAACTAGAGGAAAGTTATTTTGTCGGTGCTATACTGTACCCTGGTTTGTCTATTCCCCCGACCTGGGCCGGTTCCTCGCTCCTGGGAGGTCACCATATTGATGCCGAACTTAGTGTGGACACCCAATCAGCATAGCGCACTACAGCCCAGAACTCCTGGACTCGAGATTCTCCAGCCTCAGACTCCCTTGTAGCTGGCACTACAGTTGCGCGCCACCACATCCCGCTGTTTTGTCTCTTCCTTCTGTGTAAGGTGATGTTCAGTTGTCTTTTTTTTGTTCCTCATTTGCTGAATTCTGCTTGGTTATCTTCAAGTTAGCTTATTTTTCATTTCTTCCATTCTATAGGTCAGATCTTGTACTTTTTTATTTCATTCCATAGTTTCTCAATTTCCAAGGTTCCTAGTAGCTCCATTTTTTCATTTGCTTTCAGGATTGGGCTCCTAAATCTTTTTAAGGCCCTAAGCATCATTTTCTTGTATTCTCTGGCAGCCAGGGCTGCTGCTTCTGTGTATTCCATTGGATTTGAGTAATCTTCACTTGACTTTTCTCGATTTTTTGTGGTAGCTACTGATGGCTGTTGTTTGCACCAGGTAGTGATTGAGCTGGAGAGGATGGGTAAGCTTCTGGGTTGTGTAGTGGGGAGGGCTTGGCTTTCAGTTAGAGGAAGATCAGAGAAATCCTGTTGTGTGATAAAAGCGATAGTTGGGTGGGTAGTAAGAAGAGGATATAGGTGCTCTAAGTGGTGGTATTAATCATAGAAACCCTTCCTGCTAAGTAGTTTCTGATTAGTTGGAAAAGAGGATTATGATATGTTTACTTGATAGGTTACTAGAGTGTATGTTACATAGGTGGAGGAAGTAGGGTTTTGAGGTAATGGCTAAAATGGATGAAAGGTATATGAGGAGGAACCCCCCCCCCCAAAAAAAAAAAACTCTTAAAAAACAGCTCCGCTGTGTGGAGCTTTCATAGTATTCATTTTTCCCACTAGTTGAGCATCGAGCAACTTGTTCTAAATTAGTGAACTCAGTGGCGTAACCTGGGAAGGTTCTCTAAGGTTCTCTCTTGTCACACTGAATTTTTTTGTGAAAATATTTTCGCTTAAACCTCGTTTTTTTGGTGATGACCGATTTAAGAAAACAATGTATGGCTATGAAATTTTGTTTTCTGCTCAGTAAAAATGCCACGGAAATTGTGATGTTAAATACAGCTTACAAGGACAAGGCTATGGGAAAAACTCCCGTGTATCAGTGATTTTCTCATTTCAAAAAGGGTGAAATGTTGATTGATGACAAACCTTTTTCTGGATGTCTGTCAACTTCCCAAATGGATGTAAATGTCAACAAAATGCATGCACTTAGGCTTGAATACCAATGACAGACCACTGAAGAGATGAGGAAGTTAACTGGACGATTTCTGAGCTCAGTTCAGCAAATATTAACAGAAGATTTGGGAATGAGAAGTGTTGCTGTGAAATTTGTGCTTTGGGTTCTGAACAAGAAAAAGAGCATTGAGTGTAAACATGCCATACTTTGAAGGAACAGCTTTGAAGTGACCCACACTTTTTTCTCAAGGTCATTATTGGTGACAAGACATGGTGTGCTATTCTTTCAACCTCACAAGCCATCATCAATCAATCCACTGGAAAACACCATCACCACCTTGCCCCCAAAAAAACTATCAAGTGAAATAAGATTATCAAGATGGTGCTCATTTGCTCTTTGATGTGAGGATAGTGCATTTGGAGTTCGTTCCACCAGGTCAGACTGTTTATCAAGCTATCTATTTAGAGGTTCCAAAGATAGAATAAAAGTATATGAGAAAAATAAAAGTATGTGATAAAAAAGGCCTGATCTGTGGCAGACTGAGGCTGACTTTGCCACCACAATACCTGCTCATCCAGCCATCCCGGTGTGCCAGTTTTTGGCAAAAAGCATGTCTCTCTTGCCCCACATACCTTACTCACCTGATTTTGCTCTGTGAAACTTCTTTTTGTTTCTGTGAATGAAGACAGTGTAGAAGAGATGAAGAGAAAACGAGGGAGGTGCTGTTAGCCATCCAAACAAATGAGTTTGAAAAATGTTTCTAAGAGTAGAATTATAGATTTAACAAATGTATTACTTATGAGTATTTTGAGGATGCTGAGGTTGCTTTGCAAAAAGGTTTAAATACATAGCTTTGTGAGGGGAATTTCCATTTTTTTTGTTACCCCTTTGCATAAAGAAATCTACCAAAGTCACTGATTGACTCTGTATATTATATAGGGAGAGAGCTTCCCTTCTGTTACTATGGTTATAACAGAAGCACCCCCCACACACACACACTTAAGTATAGGATTTTTTTTTACAGATTTCTTGACACATAATCCACATCATACAATAGTTCAAGCATATCAAGAATTGAATAGCTGTTATTCTAATCAATTTTAGATCAATTTTTTTCATGTCTAAGTCACTTTTAAAATGAGTTGTTAATTACTATCAGTCCTAATGCACCCTCCCCTTCTGCATACTCTATTCGCTACCTCAGCCCCCTCACTTTACCTCCGACCTCCAACCCCACTGCCCTATAAACCCTTGCATCAGTTATTTTCTCTATGCATCTACTCCTACTTCAAACTGGAGAACCCCAAAGAAATAATAAACTGAGACAAAATAGAATGATAAGGATAAAATAACATAAAGATACAAATAATGCACACGAAAGGTAACATAACCATCAGAATTTAAAAGGTCAGGGGAGAAATTTTTGTCATGGAACAAGCAAGAAATACTTACACCTAGAACAGTTTCAGCTTGGATCAAGAGGGAGGCCAACTGGCCACGTATCACATTTGATTCAGTATAATGAGTATAATGATCTCTGATAGTAAAGCTGTTAGGGACCCTTGCCTTTGACTAGGTAACGCTGGTTTGGTTTGGGGCTCCTACTCTCCTCCATAATAAAAGGGTAGGTTGCTATCCACTCTGTGTATTTTTTCAGGCTGGAAGTAGTCTATTAAAATGGAGACGGGTAGGGGGGAGTCCTTCCAATCAGCAGGAGGTCCTGCTAGACACCTGGATAGAGGAGGGGCAACCACGGAGAAACACAGGAATTCTAGAGTCTAGTTTCTCTGGCAGAAAGAGTCATGTGATTTTCCTCCATAACTAAATCTAAACGGTAAATCAGAACAAATCAAAGTACTTTTGAAGTCCATGAAGGGTTCAAGTTGAGTTTGTTTTGCTGGGCCTTTTCGAATTAACTGGGAGTTTTTATTTGGTAAGCCATTAGAGCTGCATCCTTACAAGAAGGGAAACAACTGAGAGTGTAAATGAAGGCTTTATTCTGCAGGCTGGATGAGCCCCAGCATCCAGGGCTCCTAAGGGTTAGCTGAGGCATAAGGGGGTGGGCTATACATGGGAGATGGTCTGGGTTGGGATATCCCCGACACTGCAGAACTAGGGGAGAAGGCTGGCACTTGCTGCCCCACTGACCCTGTTAAGGCGGAGGGAGAGGGTAGTAGGTTGCAGGCAGCTCCACTGCATTCTTTGTGGGTGAAAATCAGAGAGGGAATTCTAAAATAATCCTGAAGTGCTGATTCCCAGAATTGGCCTCTTTACCTGTCAATATCTGGGCCATGCAAGGGAGGTAGTTCTAGGCAGGGGACTCTATCTTGGTGTCTTCTCGGAACGCTTTAAAAAAAAAAAACTGAAATTCTGTTTAAGCACTGATTAATTTTTATACAGAAAAGATATATAGTATGATTAACAGAAAATAGTTTAATTTAGGACTAGACTGAGTTAGAAATAACTGAGACAGCAACCAAAATATATAATGGCAGGTAAGTAGCAAGCTGGTAGAATATAGTCAATCTCATCCCTTTTTTCTATCTCACTTTCTTGATTGGGTGGCTCCTTCCTCTCCATTTAAAGTTCCTTTCTCTCCTAAATAAAGTCTAAACCTCAATCACTCCTGTACTCCTTGAGGCACCTCAGGGCCAAAATTTTAAGGTATAATTTTTCCTCAACACTTTGCTCTGTGTCAACCACAGAAAAATCGATTTTGAAAATTGCCTCTAGCTATTAATTCTTTCCTTGATCTTGAAACCTGGGATCGCTCTACAACATCAGTCACCATGCTTCCTTCCTTTCTGCCCACTTTGTTTCCTTCCTTTCTCACTCTGTCCTTGGCAGAACTTCAATACTTTTCTCCTTTAAGAATGTCAACTTTTCACACAACTTCAATGAACACAAGTTACACATCCATGCTATCCTTTCCTAAAAGGACCAGGATCTACTTTTTGCAACTTGATTCTCCTTTGAGATCTTGTAGGTATATCCAACTATACACTCAGTCATTTCTGAACATTTACCCTACATTCAATTTTATCCTGTTAGTGGCAAAATCATCCTTACAGTAATCTAGAGATCAGTTTAATCCCTGATGCCTTCTTTTTCATACTCTTCCTATCATTTTTGGGCAATTATCCTTCTCCCTCCCTTGATATATTTTAGAATCCTGTTTTCTGAATTCACGATTGTCCTAGTTCAGATCACTTGCTATTATAAAGGTCTCTTCAATATCACATGCCAACTTTCTTCTAGAATCTTTGCATTTCAATCTTCTTACAAAGATGAGTGATGCTATCACTCTTTTGTCCATACATTTTAAAATAGTTTCCCATTACTCATCAAATAATGCAGACTTCCTAATGTGAAAGATGGATTCTCAAATTGTCTTTCTCCATAATTAACAACACATATCCCAGGCAAAATCAAAGAACTCTGCTCATGCAACACCATCCTTTATCTGTTCCTTGAACACATCCATTTTTCCCCCCTTCTCCTTTTCTTGAATGCCTTCTACCCATTAAAAGTGCGTACATTTTAGAAACCATTGTAAAAATGTTCTCACAGTGCTTGACTTTGTTGAATACACTCATCACAAAATTGTGAAATTCACTGTATTCACTTTTATTAGTTGTTGGAGGTGTTAAGGTTCAATTTATTATTAGGCTAAAACTAAAGGCAGGGAGGGATTGCCTCTTTTCACTATCTGTTCTCATTCAGTACCCAAATTCACTCTATACAATAATTTTAGAGTCAAGGTGACACTACAAGTAGAACTGGAGTTTTAGCATGGCCCTCTCTCTCCTGGCTTTACTCACTATAGAATATATCAAACATCCTAAAGAAAATGTCAATAATACTTCTTAATTTCAACCTGGCAATATTGCCATAATCACTTACAAAACTACTCCAAACTTCCATTGAATTGATGCTGATTAGAACTGCCCAGGGGTTTCTGAAACTCTGTTGATGGGCTTAAAAAGTTCTTTTTCCCTTGGATCATCTGGAGGTTTTGAAATGCTGACCTTGCAGCTCACAGTCCAATGTGTTGGCATTAAGTTTGAATTAGATTATCTGAGATTTCTCTTTCAAATAGTATTGAAGCATGTTTTCTACTCCAATAGCAATGAATCCATCAGTATTATTGCAGCAGTGGTATTACTTGATACAAGTCGTCTATCCAAAATCTTTGCGATTCACTGAGAGCATACAAATAAGGTATACATGGATCTCAAAGGGACTGAAGTTGGCTTTGCCATCACTGGGCATAAAGTGAGTCATTCCAGAAGCAGAAACTGGAATATCACAACTGAGAAGAAAGAAGAGGCGCCTTCTGAGATCCCAGCAGACAACAGAAGCAACATGGAGATCACAGACAGACCATCAAGTTTCTGGGCCAATGGAACAGTAAAGTGTCTTTGGGTAGACTGGCTTGCAGAGTGGAGTGTCCTTTGGAATATCAGTGCTACAGGAGCTTTAACACTAGCTCAACACAGAGCAGAGGTCAATGGTCCAGTGCCTGCAGAGTCGAGGCACCAAGAGCCACGCTACAGGTATAGCAGAGAAGTCCTTCAGACCAAAGAGCTGTATTTTTAATTGATATGATTCTGAAATACAACCTGTTGACTTCGCCAGTAACCCCCCCATAGTCATGAGTATTGTTTACGAGTCCTTTGTGACTATTGCAATGAATTATCAAACCTATCAGAAAAGTGGTATGCCATGAGGGATCCTTGGTGTTAAAACAGGGTAAAACAGGTTGAAAGGTAGAGCTGCATGTCTGACATGTGCCTCGGAAACTAGCCTGCGAGTGATGTGGAGAGTTGAGATTCTTCTCTCACTCCTGTACCTGAAGGAAAGTAAAAGTAACCTCCACACTATATCCTTAATTATCTATGATCATGATCTTTTTACATTTTTAAAAATCAATTGTATATAATATCATTACCAGGATATCTCATATTTATCACCCCATAGCTTAGCATGACTGGCACAACATGGGCTATCAAGACTTTAAAAGCATATTCAATAAACTGAAAACCCGTTCAGTACTGATATTAAAGCAGAGTACCTGATAAATCAATTTACTCAAAAGTGAAGATTTTTAAACAAGCAGCCATCCAAGCAAGACATCAACTAAGTCCACATGGAAGAACACACCAACATCTATGATCCAAGAATTGTAAATGATATAATCTAAATCCGGAGGAATAGTATTGGAGCTTAAATGTGAGATTCTGGTGTGCAGAAGACTATGGATGACAGAAGCCCAATCTACACAGGAAATAAATCTCTGGTTTTTTCCCTTTAAGCATAATTCAAGGATGGGAATAATCTGGTTAATAGACACAGAGTATTGGTACTGGAGAGACAACTATAGTATATTAAAATGATAAATCTGACTTTAATGGTTAAAACCTTGTCATCTTCTATCTTTCTGTGATACACACAAACACACTTATTCTGCTGTATTTTTTCATTGTTGGTAGCCTTCTTGACTCTGTTAAGTATTTTATGTTTTTCAATATTTGAAATGATGGATGAATCTGCAGAGACAGCAAGTAAAATAAGGGTTCCTAGGGGGGAGGTAGAGAGAGGTGTTGATGGGGAGCTGATATCAAGGGAGTACAAGAAGAAAATGTTTTGAAATTGATTATGGCAGCAATTGTACAACACCGCTTGATAAGATTGAACTATGGAATGGTGTGATGTCTGCATTAGGTCCTATGAAAATTATTTTAAAGAAGAAAAAACCTGAAGAAACCACCAGGTCCTCCCTGTTAAAAGTGATATATTGATCTAGAAAGGGCAAGAATGAACTTCTAAGTTAAGGAAAGAGAATTCATATAGGGGAATGCTATAAATATAGTACTATAAATAGTATCTAGAACAAAAAAATGATCAAGTGAGTTTTTATATATCTAGTGAAGTTTTCTTTAAAAGAACATATCCTCCAGATATGTGGCTTATTTGTGAATGCTTACCATGTGCTAGGCACTAAATAGATACTGTAGCAAATAGATGAAGTACAAGTAAATCATCAAAAGCAGATAACAATACAATATTGTTTGGTAATTTCAGTTCACTAAACTACTTAGACAAATCAATTATAAAGGAAACTTTTCTAATTCAAATTTTGTTTCCACTGTTTATATAAAGCAGCATTAGATATCAGAGCCTATTGAAAAGTATGTTACTACAGATTATTACCATTCCTTTTCAATCAAATATTACATTAGGAGCCAACTTGCAAAAGTTTTGCCAATTTATTGAATAAATATTTAATTAATACTTACTCTGTGCCACATAGCAGGCTAAGTAATGGGACTACAGGGGACATTAAGTCCTAGTCTTTGCAAAGTTCATACAACCTCATGGAGGATGTAAGACTTATAAGCAATCAAGATTACCCTAGAAAGATTACCTGTATATGAGGATGGACAACAGAAAGGTGGGTTAGGGGAAAGGTCAGACAGTGTAAAAGTAAGATACAACAAAATTATTTAAAAATTATCAAGTGTTCATGAGGGAAAGGGATGTGGGGAGGGAGGGGGAAAATGAGGAGCTAATAACAAGTCCTCAAGTAGAAAGCAAATGTTTTCAGAATGATGGCAACAAATGTACAAATGTGCTTCAAACAATGGATGCATGGATTATGATAAGTGTTGTATGAGTCCCTAATAAAATGATTTTTAAAAATAAAATGGAGAAATTAAAAAAAATTATTATTATTCTCTTACACAGTTCCCACTGTCCTGATACTGTTCTCAAGCCAGATTATTCTATATAAAGATTGTTCTATATACAATCAAGACTTTGTTCCATTTTCCTAGAATGTCTCAACAAACTTACAGCAATATCCATTCTCTAAAATCTTTTGCATTAAAGTATTCTCAATTTCCAAACAATGTGATATCATACCCTACATGTATAGCAATTAAGTTTTGCTCTTTATGAGTTCCTACCTTTTGTTTCCCCTGTACACTAGCAACTTGGCATCATTATATCTGACACATCTTATATTCCTACAGAGTTTACCATGAAGAAAAGTGTGAAATATTCAGTAAACTGAAATGATCCAATTAACTGATTGCATTATAAGCAAATCATTATCTTTGCCACATTTTTTCTGAAACGTAATGAAAAATCAAGCATGTTAGTGGAAGAGTAAATTTTATTGATGGATGTAAAACTAAAGCGATAAGAAGTATGGACAGTAAACAGCAATCATTGAATTCTTCTCGAATTCTATTTTTCTTCTCATTTTAACACAAAAGAACATAAACTTATAGACTGTTAGTGAGCTAGTCATTTTTAGCTTCTTCAACAAAGACTGCATAGGTTCAGCAGTTGCACAGCATTAAATATTTACATTTTTCTGAAACCCTGAAAGTTTTCATTCTTGTATTGACCTCAAATGCTAATGTAATCACCTACACTGGTCAGATTCAGAGTTTCTTTTCCCTTTTCTGCCACCCTGTAAAGAAAAATAAAGCAAATTACTTAGCAAATGCTACGGGGATCATTTTCATAATAAGAATATCTAAGACAAAGGGTACTAAGGAAGTGATTTTTAAAAGTCTGCTGCAAAATTACAAGTGCACACCACTAAATTACTTGTATATGGTTATTTTTACACATTTAAAAAACTTTTTTATACATCTTTAAAGTATAACACAGTTACATCTAGTTGAATTATGAAGATCAGACTTTATTTTCCAGAACTCATTTTGACTGTCCCAGATTTATTAAAAAAATAAAGTTTTAATCAATACCAAATTGAACAATATAATTATTTGTTCCACGTGATCAGCAAATTTGGAATTTTAGTTTAACACCTATTATATAATTCAATTTATAATTAAAGTTTTATTTTTCTAGTCTTGTTTAAATTAGACATTAAAAATAATTTTTTTCATTACTGGCTTATAATTTTTACATTGCTTAGTAGCATACAAAAATATTTATTTGCTTCTTGGAAACTTCATCTATGGTGTATGACTTGAGTCAAAGACAAAAACCCAGCAACTTAAAAGATGAGGAATATTTTCAGTTATTTAACATAATTTTTCTCTTGTTCTGATTTTAAAAGCACTGTACTGTAAAAATGTGAAAATTAACATTATTAATAACAACCCCTACCTGCAAATTAACCGTAATGTTTTGGTGTATCTATTTCAGTATACTTTATAGCCCTCCCTCCATTTATATAAATGGTGACAATGATACTCAAACATATTCACAAGAATCACCTAAGTAGCAATATTTTATTATTTTTATTTATTTATTTTTTTAGCCATCACTACCCTCAGGTGGTGGGAATAGGAGGCCCAGCCTTTGCTCCTGGGAGCCGGAATTGAACCTCCATCCCAGTGGGCCACAGTCCCTTAAAAATTCTGATATCTAGGGTTTTTCTAAGACCTACTTAATTCAGATATTACTAAAAGTGGCCTGAAGAAGCTATCATTCAAAAAGTCCTCAAGTAATTCTGATGATCAGTCAAGTTTGGGAAATACTTGTATGTGGAAGTACAACTCATAAAATGGTGGCTGTGTCAGGGGTACATAGGCAGTTAAAGTCTTTTGATAAGAGTGTCAGATTTTATTATTTCTTTCATACATTTTCTGTTGAGTTCCTGTGCTAGTGAAAAAAACATTTTTATATCAATCTTCTTATATAAACAAAGACTAGTGTTGTTATTCATTCCTCACCACTAGAGATTTATCCAGCAACAAACAAGTTTGAGAAGATTATGTGGAACTTGAAATGTGTAATATCACACACACACACACACACACACACTTTCCTATAAGATAACAAAAAAATAACACACTTTCCTGTAAGATAACTAAAAAATAAATTCACATTTTTTTTCTTTAAGTATATACTCATTTTATAGAGTAACAACATTATATAACTGCAAACACTGCTTCTCAACTAGAATTAAAGCAAAAAACCAAACCAAATGGAAAGATCCTTTACAAAGGCCCTCCTCTTTCAGGACTAATCTGAATAGGTTTTTTTTAAAACCCTAGCAGCTGGTGGTTTTGAACTGCTGACCTTTTAGTTAGTAGCCCAACTTGTAGCCCACTAGGGCTCCTGATATTTAGGGCTAAAAAATCCAAATCCAAACTTGCTGCCATCAAGTTGATGCCAACTCACAGTGAGCCTACAGGGCAGGAGAGAACTATCCCTTTTGGTGTCTGGGACCGTCAGTGTTTATGACCACAGAAAGTCCATCCTGAAGACCAGCTGGGGTTTTACACTACAGACCTCTCAGATTGTCATCCCTTGTATAATCAGTAGGCCACCAGGACTTCCATTAAGCAACAAAGGTAGGGCTAAACTACTCATATTTTTTAAGCTTTCAAACTTTTTTACTGTTACCCTACACTAATTAATACAATTGATAGGACTTTAAAATATTTAATTATATGTAAGTAAATATATATATGCTTCAATGTATTTACATATGGAAACAAAGGACTGTTATCGTTTAAAACTTCATCAAGAAAAAAGGCTGATTGTAAGCCGAATGCATCCTGTGAAGGAATGACAGAAACAGACAATCACGATTTGGAAACCACCAAAGTTAAAACTGATAAAATGATCATCAGGGGATTAAAAAAAAGTTGGAAAAAAGTTGTCAGTTGCAAAGCATCACTCCACTTATTACTTAATTAAAAATGGGAAAAGACTCAAATACAGTGGTGGCAGCTAGAGGAGTCACCTAAGCAATCATTTACTGTTATCAATGAATCAAGTATCATTGTCTTCTCTTGGTATGATTCCATGGCATGTATGAAGGGGCTTCAAAAAGTTCACGTAATATTCTATTTTTTCCCGTGAATTTTTTGAAGCTCCTTGGTATAATACAAGATTTTCCTGAATTATTTTAATTATTGTGATATATATCAGTATTTAGGCTAATCTTAACATTTTAAAAAATATAACTATCTTCGATCTAATAGTAACAAAATGATTAGTATATTTACTGGATAAATGTTGGCTAAGAATCAACCAGTGCATTTGCTTCTCACTGAGTATTCCAACTATATTATTTGTGATGAAAACACTTCAAATTATAAGGGCATACCTGGTATTTGGCTAATTCTGCTTGTAAAACTTTCACTTTAGATCTTTCTTGTTCTAATGCAGCATGAAGTGAAGTAACCTATAACCAAATGTTCAGTGTGAAAAAAATGTCTTTTCAGGCAAGTAGCTTAATTCTTAATAGTTATTCACAATGATGAGTTTTTTTTTATTCATCATACGAGGCAAAAATTCCCACAATTTCAATTAGACACACTACACAGTTGTATAGTTAGAACAAGCCCACTGTTGTAAAAAAAGAAAAGACAGAATAAGACGTGAAAGAAGGAAAACTAAGTCTATGAGAAAAAGAGTTCTCTCTTCCGTCATCTCTTTCTTAGAGGCCTTGTCAGGTAAAAGATATCCTTACCTTGCCCCATTCTTCAGGATAAACATATACATACATATATACATACATACACATACATACATACATAGAATCTCTCATAACTGTTACTCTAAAATGAAGAAAGTATAATTTATATTACTTTCTTTCAGTGGTGATGAGCTGTATTTTTGTTCAAAGTTAATAACTCAGAACCAATAAATGCTTTAAGAAAACCACTCTACAACTTTCCTTACCTGCAGGGTTAGTTCATTCTTGATACTCTGTGATTCATCAACTTGAAGAAGTATTTCTGCTTTATCTTTCACTGACAAAAAGGAAAAATAGCACTATAATAATCTTTCTAATCATTCAAATACTTTGCTTTAGTAAAGCAAATCATAGCAGTGCAATAATAACAATGATTTACTACCCTTACACTTAACAAATGTACTTCTTTACTCATTATTTCTCCCAGGTAAATTTTTATCATTATTTCTATTCACGACAGTTTTACTTGTAAACTTTGTATTTTCTGAGCCCTGGTGGCACAGTGGCTATGAGCTGGACTGCGATCCAAACAGTGAGCAATTAAAAAATACCAGTGGGCTCCCCGTAAAGGCAGTGCTTTCTAATACCATGAAGAGTGAAAATCCTGGAAATTCAAAGGCTGTTCTATTTGTCTTATAGGATCACTATGAGTCGGCCTCAGCTCTGTGGTAAAGAGTGTGGAGTTTTTTGGTTTGGTGACATTAAAGTACTCATTGTATGGTAAGATTAAAATTTAATTTTCCATCCACATTAAAGGAGACAACACCCAAAAACTTTTCATAAAAAAGTCTCACATGGGCTGAGGCCCGGTGGCATAGTGGTTGTGCACGGGACTGTGGCCCACTGGGATGGAGGTTCAATTCCAACTCCACAGGAGCAAAGGCTGGGCCTCCTACTCCCACCACCAGAAGGCAGTGATGCCCAAAAAACAACAACAAAAAAAGAAGTCTCACATAGTGAAACATTCTGAATACTTTGAAGAATTTTGCATTATTTAGAATTCATGAAACAATGCAGAATAACTTTTCTTTAAATTGTCGGAGGGAGAATTCTGTGAGGTCAACAGAATTAATAATTTTTACTCTGCATATCAAATTTTTGTTGTTCATATATGATTATATAACTTATGCTCTCTTACAAATTTTAAGTTTTTAAGTGTTGTACAACTAACCTCATTTTTCCTATCAACCTGTATTTTTTTGTTTTTGCATCACTGCCCTCTGGTAGGAGTGGGAGGCTCCGTCTTGCTCTTGGAGAGCTGCTGCTGGATTTGAACTGCCAAGCCAGTGGACCGCAGTCCGCACTCAACCACTACGCCACCAGGGCTCAGCTCAACCTGTAGCTTTGTATGATTTCTGTACAATGCAGTGATGTTTTAGAAGATATGCGCAGCTCTAGAATTGATTATCTACATTATGAAAGCTAAAATGTTAAAAGTATTTTCATGTAATGATCCCATATAAACCCTTCAATTTACATTATTCATAGTGCAGACTATGGGCTCTGATGTTATTTAGTTGTTACTATTTTTAATTCATTTTTGAGAGTTAAGCTTTTTTTTTTTTTTTTTTTAGGGCATCACTCCCTGGTGGTGGGAGTATGAGGCCCAGCCTTTGCCCCTGTGGAGCTGGAATTGAACCTCCATCCCTGTTGGCTGCAGTCCCGCGCACAACTACTAAACCACCGAGGATCCATGTGGAGACCCCTGCCAGTGCCGGGAGTCTGCACCCAATGACCTGACTTTGTGAGTCGGAAGGAGACTTTATAGATTGATTTCAGGCATATGGGTAAATATCAGACTTACGACTTTTAACTGAACTGGGGTCAATGTCCTGTTCCTCTTGTATATAAACTTTTTCCTTATATCTATATGCGTGTCAATGAAATTTGTTCTTCTAGTCTACCCGGACTGACACAAGTTAAGAGGCCTTCGTTGTGAAGTCAATACTGCTAGTGAATAGTAGCAGTTTATTAAGGGCTTTCCTGATGGAATCCTAAGCGTGCGTCTTCTCTGACAGATGGTAAGCATTTTTGATGAGTTGGTCAGTCATATATCTTAAAACATAATCTTCAAATATTATTTAAGATAAACCTTTAAATTTTTAAATCACACAAATCACTTACTTTCACCCTCCTGAAGCATTTTCAATAACTGTGCATTTCTTGCCTTTACTTCTTTATACTTTGCCTAACAAAGAAAAAAGGGTTAATTTCTTAAAAACAAATGATGTAACTGACAGTTCTGACATTTATAATCTCGGACACTCAGAGAGTTGCTATGAGTTGGAACTGACTTGGTAGCAGTAATATCATGTGATTGAAAATCACCAGGCTCAGCCTGCTGGCCTAAGTGGTTGAGTGTGGGACTGTGGCCCGCGGGCTTGGTGGTTCAAGTCCAGTGGCGGCTCTCAGGAGGAATGCTGTGTAGCTTCCACAACCACCAGAGGGCAGTGATGCCCAAAAAACAACAACAAAAAAGAAAATCACAGAACAGATACAAATAGAGAAAAATTAGAATAATATTAAAGAGACTTTTTTCTTCTTCCAATAAATTATTGCAAAATTCAAATAAGAAAATGCAGGAAAAGAGAGCAGGGAATAAAATGAAAGAAAATGAACCAGCACTATACTATAATTTCCTAAAGGTATCATTTTCTAACATGTAAATACATAAATGTAGCAAGTGCTTCTGAAAAACTGTATTTTAATTTTTGCTTAATGTTAGACACGGGCACATGAAGTAGCTATATTGGCCTGTAGAGCATAATTCTATACCTTCTCAGCTAATAAAGGCGTCTAATTCCCACTATTTCATTCACTAATTATTTTACAGTAATTCTCTAATTAGAAGATTACTGAAATATCTTTCAAGGCTTTTTCTACTTATTTTTTCAAATTATGTGGCCTCTCACACTACATAAGTGACACAATTATACATTTTTAAACAAGAATCATGTTTCCACATTAATAACACACTGAATTATAGATTTAAAATATTAAAATACTAGTGAAAACAACTGATTTAATACATAAAAAATACAAGAGCCTAAAAAAAACAGATCAATAAAAGGAGTCACACCATTTCTTCTTTCAAAATAAATAAAAATGTTAACAACAAGCACTATGAGATTCAAAAATCTCTTTTGTAAAACAAATTTAAATGTATTTATTTCCAATATGGACTTTTACTAAGTAGTACTTTGCCTATTAAATTGTTGATATTATATAAAAATGTATTGAATTATATTGCAGATAATACACTGCACAAAAGTATATAGTATAATAAATATCAATATTTCTGAGAATATTACAAATGCATGAGGGACAAGTCAGATGGAAGCATTCAAATATGACATGGATTCATCAGCTCCAATTCTGTTTACGCATAAATTTTCATTCTACGGACTTTACAGTAATAGTTCACCAAATTATCTGTAGTATTTTGTCGAAGGTCCAGGTCAGTGTACATGGAGGCTGCTCTTATGCAAGCCTTATGGTCTAAAATTGGATAATAAAAATAAAAATCACAAAGGAGAAAAATTACCCTAGAAAAATTCCTTGTATAAATTATGAATAAGAGTATACTATATATGTCTGGAGTCCTTAAAGGCTTTAAGATAAACAAATAGCCATCTAGCTAAGAAGCAACAAAGCCCACATGGAAAATGTGTTAAAATTCAACATAATCACACCAGCCTGTGTGACCATGAGGCACTGAAGGGATCAGGTAACAGGCATCAAAGAAAAAAGTAATCATTGTGTGCTAACCTTCCTGATACAAATGCTGAGACAAATGGGTGCATAAGCAAATGTGGTGAAGAAAGCTGACAGCATCTGGCTATCAAAAGATATAGAGTCTGGGATCTTAAAGGCTTGAAGGTAAACAAGTGGCCGTCTTAGCTGGGAAGCAACAAAGCCCAAGTGGAAGAAGCACACAAGCCTGTGTGTGATCATGAGGTGCCGAAGGGATCAGGGATCAAAGAACAAAAATATCAAATCATTGTCAATGAGGGGAAGTGCAGATTGGGGACCCAAGACGCATCCGTAGGTAACGGGACATCTTATTACAGAAGGGTCATGGGGAGATGATGAGCCAGTCAGGGTACAGTGTAGCAACTATGAAACATACAACTTTCTTCTAGTTCCTAAATGCTTCCTCCCCCTCAACTATCAAGATCCCAATTCTACCTTGCAAATCCGGCTAGATCAGAGGATGTATACTGGTACAGATAAGAACTGGAAACACCCCGCAGGACCAGTGGTGAGAGTGGAGATACCAGGAGGGAGGAGTAGAAAGGGAGAACCAATGATAAGGATCCACATATAACATCTTCCCTAGGGTATGGACAACAGAAAAGTGGATAAAGGGAGACGTAGTATAAGATATGACAAAATAACAATAATTTATAAATTATCAAGGGTTCGTGTGGGAGAGGGGAGTGGGGAAGGAGTAGAAAATGAGGAGCTGATACCAAGGGTTCAAGTAGAAAGCAAATGTTTTGAGAATAATGATGGTAACAAATATACAAATGTGTTTGACACATGGATGGATTGTGTCAGAGTTGTACAGGCCCCCAATTTTTAAAAAAGGGAAAAAAAAGATGTAAATATTGACATAATGTATGTATATATTGTGATTAGAGCTGTATGAGAAAATAATTTTTTACATAGAGTATACTATATAAAAATTCCTTTGTTACTATAAAAGCTAGCACAGTTCTAGACTTTTGGTAAATGTATCTAAAAGAATGCAAACATACAAAGTATTAGTATCACATAACATATGAAGGGCATATATGAAATTTATGATAGTTATAAGTGTTTTTAATGACATGAAAAAGAGCATATAGCTGAGCCCTGGTGGCGTAGTGGTTATGTGCGGGACTGCAGCCCACAGGGTTGATGGTTCAAATCCAGCAGCAGCTCTCTAGGAGCAAGGCTGGGCTTCCTATTCCCACCAGGGAGGTGATGTCACACAAAAAAAAAAACAGAATAAGAGCATATAAAGGTGATTATGTTAAATGCACAAAACTCCACTATGTCCAGTTCCAGTCTGAACATCTACATCTGCCAAGTACTACAGACTTTAAAAATTCAACATATTTAACATCAAATTCATTAGTTCCATGGTGCTCTCTCACAGACCCACAGCGCTATGAGGAAAACACAGGAGACAGTTCAGGAATTATACTCGGTCTGCCACTCCTTTTACCACCCCCCCTTCGCCCCCACCCCCCCCCCCACACACACACACACACTGGGGTGAAACACAAAGGGAGTGCAATACAGCAGCAAGGGGAGAACAGAAATGAAGTCCCCAGGGAATCCCCAAAATAGACTTCGGAGTTAGGGCTTGGCACCTACTCATTGGACTCTATCAGAAATCATTTATAAGTCAATAGACAGACCTAGAACTATTTATAGGTGCGTTTCATTTTTATTTTTTCATGTCTATCTGTATAAGATAGGCAGGATAAACAATGCAGAGAAGAAAACAATGGGACTGATAGTTACAGGAAGACAGGGTAGAAGGGAAGGTGGAGCAAAGGAAAGGGGCAGCCAACAAGTCCAGGAATAAGGGAACAACAAGTGATCAAAAATGGATGTGAGGGCTGAGCCCCGGTGGCTTGAGTGGTTGAGTGCGGGACTGCGGCCTGAGGGCTTGGCAAATCAATTCCAGCAGTGGCTCTCAGGCATATCACTGGGTGGCTCCCACGACCACCAGAGGGCAGTGAGGCCCACAAAAAAAAAAAAAAGGACGATGAGAAGGGGGTATAAAGTCTGGTGGGGTTTGACCAAATGCAATGTCCATAGAGGAAAGTAAAAGGAAATAGAGGAAAGAACTATGAGACAAAGGACATTTATAGAGGTATAAATACAGGCACATACATATGTAAATGTATTTAAATATAACAACAGGGAAATATGTACATACATTTATATGTTAAGTATTAAGGTAGCAGGCGGACATTGCACCTCTACACAAATACTCCTTCAATGCAAGAACACTGTTCTAATAGCCCGTCATTCTATGATGCTCACCTTCCCTGATACCATCGCTGAAGACAAAATGGGTGCATAACAAAGGTGGTGAAAAAAAGCAGACGGTGCCTGGCTATCAAAAGATACAGCGTCTGGGGTCTTAAAGGCATGAAGATAAACAAGCAGCCATCTAACTGAGAAGCAACAAAGCCCAGAAGCACACCAGACTGTGTGATCATGAGGTGTCAATGGGATCAGATATCCTGCAGGGATCAAAGACCCAGAACAAAAAAAATCATATCAATATGAATAAGGTGGAGTGGGGAGTTGAGATCCAAGGCCCATCTGTAGACAATTTGACATTTCCTTACAGAAGGGTCATGAGGAAAAGACAAGCCAGTCAGGGGACAGTATAGCACTCATAAAACATATAACTTTTCTTTAGTTCTTTAAAGTTTCCTCCCCCACACTATTATGAACCAAATTCTACCTTACAAATCTGACTAGACCAACGCATGTGTACAGGTACAGATAAGAGCTCTCAACAGAGGGAATCCAGGACAGATGAAACCCTCGGTACCAATAATGATAATAGTGACACCAGGAGGGTAAGGGAAAGGTGGGGGAGAGAAAGGGGGAACCAATCACAATGATCTACGTATAACCCCCTCCCAGGGGGGTCAGACAACAGAAAAGTGGGTGAAGGGAGACATAGGTAGTGTAAGACACGAAAAAATAGTAATAATTACAAATTATCAAAGGTTTAGGAGGGAAGAGGGTGGGGGAATGAGGGAGAAAATGAGCTGATACCAAGGATTTAGGTAGAAAGAAAATGTTTTGAAAATGAAGATGGCGATACATGTACAAATGTGTTGACACAACTGATATATGTATGGATTTTGATAAGAGCTGTATGAGCCCCCCAAAAGTGATTAAAAATATATAAAATTTAAAAAAAAGAAAGCCTGGTGAGCTCTAATCAAGTGTAATATACACAAGAGGAATTACTGAAAGCCAAATGTAAGTCAAACATGATAATGGGACAAAAGGAAAGTAAAAGGAAATTGAGAAAAGGAGTAGGAGGCAAAGGATATTTACAGCGGTCTAAACATAGGCACATACATATGTAAATATATTTATATATAAAGATAGGGATATAGATCCATGTGTATATATTTTTATGTTAAATATTAAGGTAGCAGACAGACATTGGGACTCTACTCAAGTGCTCCCTCAACATAATAACACTTTGTTCTAATAACCTGGCATTCTGTGATGCTCACCTTTCAGATATGATTGCTATAGACAAAATGGGTACAAAAGCAAATGTGGTGAAAAAAGCTGATGGTGCCCAGAGTGTCTGGCCTGAGCCCCGGTGGCCTAAGTGGTTGAATGCCAGACTGCAGCCTGCAGCCTGCAGCAACATTGGCGGTTCAAATCCAGCAACGGCTCTCAGGAGCAGAGCTCGGTAGCTCCCACGACCACCAGAGGGCAGTGATGCCCCCCTCAAAGATATAGTGTCTGGGGTCATAAAGCCTTGAAATTAAACAAGAGGACACGTAGCAGGGAAGACCACCTAGCCTATATGGAAGAAGCACACCAGCCTGTATGATCATGAGGTATTGACATGATTAGGTATCAGGCATCAGAAACCTAAACCAAACTATCTTCTCAATGCAGACAGGTGGGGTAGGAGTGAAAACCCAAAGCCCATCATCTGTAAAACAATTGGAAATCCCTTCATAGAAAGGTTAAAAAGAATGGACCAGCCAGCCACGGTGCAGTCTAGCATGGACAGAACATAATCTTTCCTGTAGTTCTTTAATGTTTCTCCCCACCCACTATCATGACCCCAATTCTACCTTACAAATCTGGCTAGACCAGAGCAAGTACACTGATATGTATAAGAGCTTTCTACAGAGGGAATCCAGGACAGATAAACCCCTCAGGAAGAATAATGGGAATAGCCATACCATGAGGGTAGAAGGAAGGTGGGGGTAGAATGGTAACCCATAGCAATGATCAATGTATAACCCCCAAACACAAGGTGAGGAACAGCAGAAACATGAGTGAAGGGAGACTGTGGACAGTATCATATATACAAATAAGTTTATACTTTATCAAGGGTTCATAGGTGGGATGTGAGAAGTTGATAACAGGGGCTCAAATGGAAAGAATATGTTTTGAAAAGAATGATAGCAACATATGCACAAATGTGCTTGACAAAGTGGATGTATGAATGGATTGTGATAAGACCTGTAGGAGCCCCCATTAAAATGATTTTTAAAATAAAGGAAAAGAATGATGGAAACCTGTACAAATGTGCTTGACAAAATGGATGTATGGATTATTTTAAGAGCTGAGCTCCTAAGAAAATTTTTTAAAGAAAAAATTCATTAGTTCCAATACCCCAGTTCAAATATGTGTGCCTCTTCTTACACTTAATACCTATTATTTTACAAAACTTATTTAACTCTAGGCCTCAGCTACATGTCACATCATGTACCAAACAATTCTCTTGTCATTTCCCTTCTCAAGACCTCTATTGTCATCTTTGGTCTAAAGTCCAAATCCTTTAAAATCTAACACCAACTAACTTTTCAAAACTCACCTCCTACAATTTTCCTTTACCCTACATTTCAGCAACATTGTATTTCTCACCCTTTCATGATGACCAGTCAAGCATCTATACTTTTGTGTTATTCTGCCTAGAAACAGCAGTCCCCAAAAAAACCAGACAGTTCTTCTGTAGTATTCTGTCATATCTTGATTATAAAGTTACTGTGCTGTAACTATTTACATGTGTATTTTTCTTCCTTGTTAGACAATGAGCTCCTGTGCTAATTAATCTTTATATTCTGTGGCCAAACACATGGTGATTACTCAACAAAAACTAAGGAAAGCATTACGTGGGAAAATGCTAAGGGTTGGTGCTGTGTGGTTTTATTTATTTATTTTTTGCATCTGGTGGTCGTAGGAGCTACCCAGCGCTGCTCTTGAGAGCTGCCACTGGATTTGAACCGCCAAGCCCATGGGCTGCAGTCCCACACTCAACCACTTACACCACTGGGGCTCAGCCATGAAGTGGTTTTAATAGAGATGATCCTTAAAGGCATGAATACAGGAGAGAGAGAGATGAAAGACTCATCAGGACTGAACCTTGAACAAAGATTGGTCAAAAAAAAAAAAGGAAAACACTAGGCGGTAAAGCGCGGGACTGGATGAGAATGTAATGCAGCTAACGTCCTCTATGCTCACAATTATGGGTCTGGAAATACAACTGTGGTGGGGGAAGACCTTCAGAGTTGTGAGATATAAATAAATATTAATACACATTCTCATGACAAGACAGTTCTTCCAATAACCCTCCACAAAGAAATTGTCAAAATGGAACGACCATAAAAGATGAATTATTTTTGTGTCTGGTTAGTCATTTACCTATATACAGATAAAAACAATCAGTTTCGACAAATGAACCCACCATAAAATGGAGCAAACTCTATTCTCATATCCACTTCTGATAAGGGTCATAGGATGTTCCCTTGGGGAGGGCTCAGGGGCGTTCGAGGTAAATTAGGTCAAGATGATGACTCACTCACTTCATTGCTTATGATTATATTACCCACTTATGATATTACCCATTGATTATGTTATGTGTTCGCTGTATGACCTGTGTGCATGTTGAAAATTTTGTAAAACTCATTATATATATCCACTGGAAAACACATTCACTCCCTTGGTTCTGACATAGGTACGAGGAGCCCCTATGCCTCTCTGTCCATCTGTCTGTCTTATTTTCAGCAATCTCAGAGTTGATCCTGCGGATCTGTTTTACTATTGATGACCTGTATCCCAACAAATACTGGTAATTAAGTGACTTGTTAAAAACCTTAATAGAGGAAATAAGAGTAATAGGCACAATATGGAGATTTCTGGTGAAAAATGATCAACTTTTTTATCATAAGTCAGAGTTAAAAGCATAAAAATTATTGATGTTACACATATTCACATATAGAGGAAAAAGGTAATAGGAAAATGAACAACATAATTTATTTTGCAACAGTAAATAAATACAGACCTCCCATTGAGTAATCACAGTTTTCAGCTTCTGGATTTCAGCATCTTTCCTTTCAAGTTCCAACTTTAGTCTTTCAATTCTTCCATCTTTCAGAACCACTTCCTGAAAGAGAAAAAAATTATTTCAAGACTGAGATTATTCTGCCAATTTTGTTTTATAATAATATCTTATGAAAAGTTTACGAGGACAAAACTTAATTTTAATTCATTTTCTAAAGTAACTTTAAGTTGTTGAACTCTATCTTCATTTACTTACTTTTAAAAAATTTCACCTTTTTTATTTTTTAAATCATTTTGAGGGTGCATACAACTCTTATCACAATCCATACATCCATCCATTGCATGCAAAGCACATTTGTACACTTGTTGCCATCATCTCCAAAACACTTTCTTTCTACTTAAATCCTTGGTATTAACTCATTTTCCCCTCCCTCCCTGCTACCCCCTCCCTCATGAACCCTTGATAATTTTTTTTTGGGGGGGACCATCACTGCCCCTGGTGGTGGGAGTAGGAGGCCCAGTCTTTGCTCCTGTGGAGCCACTGCTGGAATTGAACCTCCATCCCAGTGGGCCGCAGTCCTGCGCACAACCACTATGCCACCGGGGCTCAGCCCGAACCCTTGGTAATTTACAACTTATTTTGTCATATCGTACACTGTCTGATGTCTCCCTTCACCTACTTCCCTGTTTCCATACTCCAGGGAGGTTATAAGTAGATCCTTATAATCAGTCCCCCCTTTCTACTCCACCTTCCCTCTACCCTCCCAGTATCGCTACTCTGACCACTGGTCCTGAAAGGATCATCTGTCCTGGATTCCCCATGTTTCCAGTTCCTATCTGTACCAGTGTACATCTTCTGGTCTAGCCATATTTGTAAGGTAGTGGGGGGGAGGGAGGAAGTATTTAAGAACTAGAGGAAAGTTGCATATTTCATTGTTGCTACACTGTACCTTGACTGGCTGTCTCCTCCCCGAGACCCTTCTGAATGGCATGCTGCTTCACTACAGGTGGATGTTGGTCCCCAATCAGTACTCCCCCTCATTTATAATGATATAATTTTTAGCTCTTTGATGCCTGATAACCGATCCCTTCGACACCTCATGGTCACACAGGCTGGTGTGCTTCTTTCATGTGGTCTTTCTTGTTTCTGAGCTAGATGGTCACTTGTTTGCCTTCAAGCCTTTAAGACCCCAGACACTATGTCTTTTGATAGCAGGGCACCATCAGATTTCTTCACCACATTTGCTTATGCACACATTTGTCTTCGGCGATCATGTCAGGAAGGTGAGCACGCGATGATATGACTTTTAGTTTTTTGATGCCTAATAATTGATCCCTTTAACACCTCATGATCACACAGGCTGGTGTGCTTCTTCCATGTGGGCTTTGTTGCTTCTGAGATAGATGGCTGCTTGTTTCTCTTCAAGCCTTTAAGACCCAGGCTACATCTTTTGATAGCCAGGCACCATCATCTTTCTTCACCACTTTTGTTTATGCACACATTTGCCTTCAGTGATCGTGTCAGGAAAGTGAGCATCATGGAATGCCAATTTAATAGAACAAAGTGTTCTTGCATTGAGGAAATACTTGAATCATATACCCAAACTTCTAATCAATTATATAACCCTACTTATGGTAGTTTAAGCGATCAATTGCAAACATGAAATATATCCTAGATTAATATTAGGGCTTTACCATGATATATGTACTCTGGAAGAAATATATTAAAAGTGATGCCTGAAATGTTATTAGTCCAGTTTGAAATTTTAAAAGAAAAATTTGAAAATGTAAAATAATTAATAAATAGAAAGCACAAAAATAAAAAGTCTTGCTGTGTAAATAATTACCAGTAAGAAGATATAATTTAAAAATCACTATAACAGCAATTAAAAAATTGACAAAGTATAAACTCAGGAACTGTTTAGAATCTATACTCAGAAAAGTATAACCCTTTGATTAGGAAGACTAAGCATCATATCGTTAGGTATCTAGCATAGGGACCGGGGTGTCCATTATGCATGCTTGGAGTTTCAAGCTTCTGGCCAGGAAGGGGTGGTACACCTAGGTGTGGGTGTTATACTTGGATTGGCCCATCTGGGCCAGGAGAATTTAATTCAGCCAAAGGGTCGATCAGTATCATCAACTATGCCTCCCAGTGGAGGATTTTAAAACACAGGATTGGGAGCCCACCAGGTGAGTTTTTCATCTCTTGAGCTGCTTCTCAGTAGGCTGTGCTGGGGTGATGGCGGTGATGGGGCCTGAGGGTGCCTTTGTAAACCTGAAACTTTTACCTTACATAAAACTCAATTCAAAAAGAAAACAAAAAAACAAAACCAAAACTCAATTCTATCACAATCCAGGCTTTGAGTTTCACGAAGCCAAGGTCTGGGATTTCCCCAGAGAGAGATCTAACATAGTGGTGCCATGTGACTCAGAGATAAGCAACTCTGGCTCCGGGGCTACTCCTTGGTGAAATGGCAACACCGAATGTCTGCCATTTTGGCTGTGGGGCAACAGAGTGTGCAACACTGCCCAATATGGCACCTGCCGCTCCAGACACGTGAAGGGAGTGGGAGGGGCGCTGCCTAGATAGGTGGTTGCTTGGGCCCTGGGAGTTAGCCCCTCCTAGTCCCCCAAAGCCAAACGCTTTCCTTTAGCTTTCTTCTGGTTTTACAAAACAAGCTGTTTTAGCGTTCAATCAGTGTGGGTTGTCCTTTTCCTACCAGCTGGTTTTCCACTGCCCAGGCCTACGCCAAAGGCAAACGTAAATCTCGCCAGAGTAACTGCTGACTTTTGCCTTTTAGTGATACTGCCTCCAGCACTTTTGGGGACAGTTCCTAATACAGTGCTGCTGCAACGATGCTCCAGTCAGAAATTTAAATTTCCCTAAAGGTAACCCAAGCTACTGAACAAATGTCCCTTCCCTCCAAAGATTTGAGAGTCTGCTCCTGCCCACAGAAGTCTTTGAAGGCCATAAGGCCACCCCTAACAGTGGCCCTCCTAGCTTGTGGTCTAGAGAATAGTCTGGACTTACGTTGACTAGGGACTGCTCCCCAACCCCTCTCTCGGGTGGAGGCACCTACCCAAGATTTCATATTCACAGCACCCTAGAGGTGAATACTGAAGCTGACCTGGAGGCATGGACCTTGAGGTATCAAACTCTCAATAACTTTCTTGTTCTGTGTTTTCTAGATGGAACTTAGCAGCTCAATACCCAGGAAGCACCCCCTTGGATGTATCCTAATTGAGATACATTTGATCTAGAGAGGCTGGACAAACAGTAGCTGATTTCATTTTGTAATTCTCTTTGGGCACAATGTCTTTTAGAAAAAGTAAAATTGTGGTCAGAGATCGGCACTTTCCCTTTCCTAATTCAGCTAGACTTATTTCTGTGGAAAGATGAGGAAGTGAGTGGAGATGCTGTATGTATTTTTCCTTTTTATGAACAGTAAAGACCTTTGTTCCCAGTGGACCCAGGCTCCTCTAAGGAACCCTAAAACTTGGGTATTCCCCCAGTTCCAAACCTGTCAACGTTCTACCCATAGTAGAGGCAGCTGAGGGGTTTGGTCCCCAGGCAGTCTACAAGGCTTTTACTCTAACTGAACTCAAGCAAATTAAAAGTGACCTGGGAAGTTACTCTAGCAAACCCAAACGGTATACAGAACACATCAAGCACCTCACTATAACCTAAGACTTAACCTAGAAGGATGTAATGGTCATAAGGGAACAGACTATGACAGACTTTGAGAAAGAATGAGTACTCAAAGGTGCCACAAAGTTTGCAAAGGTTGTTACATGTGATGAATTATAAGTACCTAGTAGAGGAAACAGGTGTGCCTTTAAATGACTATGCTTGGAATCACAGTGATCCTGAGGACAAGTGGGCATGGGAACATTTCCTGGTGTGCATCACTAAGTGGACTAAAGTTAGGTAGGCCAAAGTGACAGTGATTCACCAAGGATCTGTGGAACCTCCTGTAGGCTTTTTAGAGCTGCTAAAGGAGGCCCTGAAGAATTATACTGCTGTCAATGTAGATTCCTACGAGGGGCAAGTCAGGGACAAGTTTCTTACATAGGCTGCACTGGACATTCGAAAGAAGCTCCAAAAACTAGTGTAGAAACCTGAAGGCGCAACCCTAGAGGAGATGGTTACTAATGCTAATTTGGCCTTCTACAACAAGGCACAGGAACAGGAAGTTCAGGCCAAAGAGAAAGAGGGATGGAAAGTCATCAGGCCCTGTACTTGCTAATTGCCCATCAACTGTTTCCCAGATACGTGACCAAAATGCCAAGTTATGTGTGTGTCAAGAACTGGGCCACTGGGCATGAAAGTGCCCTAACTGGCATGGGCACGAAGGCCATGCCACCCCTGCAGGTAGGCTGGCCACCAGGATGCCTCTTGTCTTACGGCAGATAGCCAAAACGGTGAGTGTCCACAAGCCAGTGAGTAGCTGCTCATTGAATATTGGCCTGGCCAGCAAAGCAACAGGACAGCTGTAGCAGGTCTGGAACCTCTGGTGATCAATGAGGCAGAAATGTCAGTGGCTACGAGGCTATGCTGTCCTCACCTTCCTTGGACCCCAGGCATCATTCACAGGTATAACACTGGAAGTTATTGCACCCAGACCCCTCAGATGCGGAGCATACAGACAAGCATCCTGAGAGGTATTTGGGTGTTTCTGTCACCTTAGTACAGATAAGTGCTCTACCAAAAAAAAAAAAAGACCCTCAGACCCATCACAGTCATTAAGTGAATGCTTTTACCCTGTTCCTGTGTTTAAAGTATTTAAACCTGTGCCTTTCAGTGTTTAGACTTTTAAAATTTATTTCCTATGATACTAACCCACCTCTATGGGCACTGCCACGTCACAACCTTACCTATCTCACCTAAACTGTTCACCTATTTGTTTCCTTTTTCAGAAGTTCTCAGGTTACCGAGGTCTCTGAACCAAGTGTGCCAGCTTCACAACCACCAGCTCCTGGACCACACCTCAACCTTATCCATCCTGGGCCCTGAGTGGACAACCCCTTCCAACAGAGTAGGGAAGGGTGTGGACCCCAAACCCCATTTCACCCCTTTTGCCAGCAGGAAGTAGCTAGAGATGTTGTTGCCCAATATCCCAAAGATTTGGGTCCATACTTCTTCAGGGTGGAAATGTTAGGTAGCTAGCATAGGGACTAGGGTGTTCATTACATATGCTCAGAGATTTGAGCTTCTGGCCAGGAAGCGGTGGTATACCTAGGTGGGTGTTACACCTAAATTGGCCTGTTTGGGCCAGGTGAAATTAATTCAGCTAGTGGGATCGACCAGTATTGTCAACCACACCTGCCATCGAAGAAACTGAAAAGTCAGCATCCTGACCCCATCATGTGACTCTTTCGGTGAAGGCCCCTGAGGGTACCTGTGTAAACCTGACACTTCTAGCTTTAATAAAATTCATATATGGATCACAATCCAGGCTTCAGAGTAGATTCTTTCTTGCGTGAAGCCAAGGTCTGAGGTATTCACCATGAGAGAAATCTAACAGTATCATACATTCAATAAAATTTCAATAGAAATTTCTTTTGTGGAACTTAGCAAGACAGTCAAAACTTTCACTGGTTGAATAAATGATGGAAATACATAACAAGTGATGAACAGAGATTTCCCTACAAAATAAGTATTGCAAAGAAAAAATAATTAAAATAGGAATGGTCTTGACACTTAGGTTGAGAGAGTATGAAATTCAGAAAAGGACTAAAGATGTAAGAGGAATGGACTGGCAAGATGGTGCACAGGTAAACAGCCAATACTAGAAACTTTGTGGTGGTCAGGATACCTGGTATCCAGGAGGATGAGTGGGAGGATTCTGGTAAGTGACAAGACCCTCATGACAACCGGGAGTGCTTCCTCCGTCTGGGAGGCAACCCTCCTCCACATGAGTTTCACTCAAGAACACCGGAGATCTGTGACCTGACCCCAGGAATTCCATGGTCTGCTACTTTTGCACACCACTGCAGCCACCATGCACCGACCCCCTTTCTTCACGTGGCGGGGGTCCCACTGCCAAGCTCTAGTGCCTCTGACCCAGGGCCTCTGGGACCCACCTAGAGTCCACGTACAGTAAGCCTGGTCACCAGCAGTTCTGGGGGCTCTTTGCACCATTGACACCCACCCACACACCACCTGAGACCGCTGGGTCTGCCAATCCCACGGGGAGTAGGCTGGGCATTTCCCTAGCAGCATGGTTCTGCACTGCCCAGCCTGCCTAGCGCAGGGCCACTGGCTCCTGCTGGCCCACGGGAAAGCACCGGCAGCCTCTCCTGCATCTACACTCGCATATCGCAGCCCATTCCAGCCTTTCCTGGCCCATGCAGCACAAAGCCACTGGCCTTTCCTGGTACAGTGGTGCCCCAGCCTCCTCCAGCCCACGTGGAGCAGTGGAGTACATGCTCGGTCCGTGAGGAATTCTTCCCTGACATATAGTCTCACTCCAGAATATAGGGGTCCAGTGACCTGGTCCCTGGGGCTTCCTGGCTGAGGGCCACACTACCTCAGACTCTAATGTGGCCACCACCTGCTGACTGACCCCCTCAGCTTTACTGCTGAAACCAGAGTGAGCCAGTAGTCATAGTGAGTTCTCCACAAGAGAAGCTGGAGCCCTATGTGGTGACAGTCCATCCATGGCACTCTCCGCTGTGAGATGCTCCCCACGTGGTGGCAGGTCCTGCTGCAGAGCAGGTCCCTTCCACCACTCACCCGTGGCCCCAGTGGCTGTGGCTAAATCCTGTCTGCACTCTCCCTGTACTTATTTTAATTATCTGCAGCTGCGGCAGCTCGGCCCAACATTGTCTGACCTCCTCCCCCCACAACCCTGCAGCAGCAGCAGCTCCCTCCTTCAACCCACAACATCAGCAGCCCGCCCCGTGCCCACATGGCACACCACACCTGCACAGCGACAACTGTTCCCACTGGTGCCTAACACCTTCACCCTGTGGAGGATTTCCCCTGGCACCTGCAACACTGGCAGTGGGATGGATTGCTCCCGCCTTCACTCAACACCCTCTCCCGTGGCAGTGAGGCTTCCCTACCATTGTCTTCTATAAGGTGCCTTCAAAAAAAGACAAAACAACTGTAAATCATGATCTGACAGCCCAGACCAACTCGGCTCAAGGGAATACATACAGTCACCAGTCTCACCCAAGTCTGAGCTCCTCCACCACCATTGGCCACTGAGTTGATGCAGAACCCTCCCTACACAGAAGTCCAACCCACCACCATAGTAGGCCACAGGAAGACCTTGAAAACTCTTACCCGTCACACAAAGAAAGAGCTCAGGGCCCCTTGGTCTCTCAGAAACATGGCACCCAGTTCTAAAATGCCACAGAAAGAGCAATACACTGTAACACCTTCCAAAAAAAAAGAAGACAAAACCTCAAAGCAAAGCTAAAGACGCTCTAAAGAATCAGTTGTGGCTGTGCCACAAAAAGAAATTTTCAGAAGGGTGCTTGGAGTAAAACAGGAGATGGGGAAAGCAACACTGATTTAAGGACACAATGATAAAGGACAGCTAAATTAGCAAGGGAATATCTGGAAGGAAACCTCCCTACCATAATGAATGAGAATCAGACACTCATACAGGAAGCAGACAGGACACCAATTAAACTAAAACCCAAGAACTCACTAAGACATAAATTATCCAACTTTGAGGAAAAAGAAAGTTTTAAGAGCAGCAAGTGAAAGAAAGGTGGTCACATACAATAGTACACAGGTAAGAACATGCTCAGATCTATCAGCAGAAGCCATAAACAGAAGGAGAAAGTAGAGTAACATCTGCTGAAAGCTAAAAGAAAAAAACACCTTCCCAAGAAACCTCAACCCTGCCAAATGATCTAATAAGATTGAAGGAGAGATAAGCGTCTTCTCAGGACAAGAAAAAACTCAACGAATACACTGTAAGTCACTCAACCATATGGAAAATCCCTGACATCTCACTGTGGTCAGAAAACCAACATCCACCAAGCACAAGCAGGAGACCACTATAAAGCCCAACTTCATTCAGAAGCCAACATGCTGATAACAATTACTAAGATAACATGCCCTCAGAGGGAAAAGAAGAAAATACCCAAAACAAAAGGCACAAGATGAGAGCAATGAATCCACAGAGCATGATAATAACTATGAATGTCAACGGACTCAAGCCAGCCATTAAAAGAAAAAGGCTAGCAGATTGGCTCAGAAAACATAACCCATCAATCTGTTGTCTATAAGATAAAAGTAGACTAAGAATAAAAGGCTGGTGGAAAATATACCAGGCAAACAGCAATCCCATTCTCTGACAAACTGACCTCAAGGTTCAAACCACAAAAAGAGACAAGGAGAGGCATTATATTTTGTTCAAAGGATCAGTAAACCAGGAACCAGTGAGCATAATATATATATATATATATGCGCCTAACTAGAGACCTGTGAAATTAATCTATTACAAATTATTCAAAAGATTTAAAAAATTAGATTCAACAATCATAGTAGATGACTTTAATATACCACTATCAGAGAAAGTTAGATCATGGGAAAGAAGCTCAGCAAGGAGGATACTAAGCTAAACACTACAGCTAGGCAAGTGGACTTGACAGACATATATGGAGCTTTCCATCCAAATGCAAAAACATTCACATTCTTTTCAAGTGCCACAGCTTATTTTCGAAAATAGACCATATGCTGGGACACAAGTCAAACCTGAGAAAATTTACACACACAGAGATTGCTCAAACATCCTTCTTGAATAATCACACCATAAAGCTGACAATTAATACAGATGATCAGAAAAAACAAGAGCAGACAGTTGGAGAATGAATAATGAACTTCTGTGACATGATGGGCACTGGCACATATTAGAGAGGGGTTTAGGAAGTTTCCAGAAACTAATGAGAATACAACATATTAAAACTTATGGGATACTATGAAAGCAGTTATCAGAGGTAACTTGACAGCAATAAGTACATACATGAAAAGGGAAGAAAGGCTTACGTTTGATATGCTATCACAAAACCTCCAGCAATTAGAACAGAGTCAACAGAACAACCCTTAATAGAAAAAGAAAATAATAAAAAAGAGTGCTGAATTAAACCAGAGGGAAGACAAGAGAAAGATTAACGCAGCACAAAGCTGGTTCTTTTTTTTTCCCCAAAGCTGGTTCTTTTAAAGGATCAACAGAATTGACAGTCTGTTGGCAATCCTATGCAAGGAAATAGAGCAAACATGAAAAGCCAGGATGAGAGATAAACTGGGAAAATTACAACAGACCTCAATCAGATTAAGAGGATAATCACAAAATACTACGAAAGTCTGTATTCTATGGAATTCAACAACATGGAAAACATGGACAAACACTTGGAAAAACAATCTCTCCCTAGATTATCCCAGATAGATGTCAAGAAGCTCAACAGACCCACAGCAAAAGAAGAAATAGATATGATTATCAAGAAGCTACGAAGAAAAAAAGCTAGCAGACCAGACGGTGTCATAGCAGAATTCTACCAAGCACACAGGAAAGACCTGACACCAATCTTTCACAAACTATCCCAGACCATAGAAAAGGATGGCAAACTCCCAAATTCCTTTCACAAAGCCAGTGTAACTTTGATACTCAAACAGGGCAAGGATCCCATAGGAATACTGAATGATATCTCTAATGAACACAGATGCAAAAGTACTTAAGATATTGGCCAATAGAATGCAAAAGCATAGAAAACATATCATTTACCATAATCAGGTAGAATTTAACCCAGGGATGTAGGGCTGGTTTAACATCTGAAAATCAATCAAAATTATACACCACATTGATAAGAAAAAGTATAAAAATCACATGGTAATATTGATAGATGCAGAAAAAGCATTTGACAACAACCAACACCTATTCTTAATTAAGGCACTCAAGAAGATAGGAATGAAAAGAAAACTTCTCAAGTTAATACAAGCTATCTATGAAAAGTCAACAGCCAACATCATAGTCAATGGAGAAAAGATGAAATCAATCCTACTGACAAAAGGGACCACAGAGGATGCCTTTTGTCCCCACTTCTATTCAACATTATACTGGAAAGTCTTGGCTAACAGCATAAGACATTAGAAGGACATTAAAGGTGGGGAGGTGGTGAAACTATCACTATTTGCAGATGACATGATTTGATACACTGAAAATCCTCAAAACTCCACAAGATTACTGACAGGGATAAAGGAATATGGAAGAGTGGTAGGAAACAAGATCAACAAACCGATGTCTATTGGTTTGCTATATACATCAGACAAGATCATAGAAGAAAATATTTAAAAGACAGTATCCTTCACAATTGCCAAGAACAAATTGAAATATCTAGAGACATATTTAACCAAAAAACCAGAAGACTTATACAAGGAAAACTACAAGACCCTACCAAAGGAAACCGAAAGCCACCTCCACAAATGGAAGAATATCCCATACTTGTGGATTGGAAGATTCAACAAAGATGTTAATTCTATCCAAGGCACTTTATAAGTTTAATGCTATCCCAATTCAAATACCAACCACCTTCTTCGAGGTATTGGAAAAACTGGCCACCAATTTCATATAGAGAGGAAAGAAGCCCAGAACTAGCAGAGAACTCTTCAAGAAGAAAGGCAAAGTCAGAGGGATTGCTTTACTTGATTTTAACACCTACTACACAGTCACAGTGGTCAAAATAGCGTGGTACTGGCATAATGACAAAGATATTCAGAACAATGGAAAAGAACAAAAAAAACAGAAATAAAACCATCCGCATATAGACAACTGATCTTCAACAAGAGCCCAAGAACCTTCAAGTGGAAAGTGGATGCCCTCTTTAAAAAGTGGTGCTGGAAACAATGGACATATGGAAGAAGAAAAATGAAACCAGATGTTTACCTCATCCCATGCACAAGAACCAACTCAAGGTGGATCACAAACCTAGAATTAAAACTAAACTATCAGGACAATCAATGAAGGAATTGAGACAAACCAAAGAACGTTGGCCCAGGGAATACATAGACTAACTGCAATAGGGACAGGTACACACATGAATCTGAAATGGGGAAGGGGAATTTACTAAGTATAAAACACCTGTGTGCATTGAAAGATTTCACCAAGAGGGTAACAAGAGAACCCACAGAGGGGGAAAGGATTTTTAGCAATGAAATAACAGAGGGTTTATTACTAAAATCTCCTGGCCTGCAAAAATTGAAAAACAGCTAACCCCATGAGAAAGTGGCAAAAAGCAGCTTGAAGGGCTGAGCTCAGTGGCGTAAGTGGTTGAGTGTGGGACTGCAATCCGCGGGCTTGGCAGTTCAAATGCAGTAGCGGCTCTCAGGAAAGGCACTGGGTAGCGCCCATGACCACCAGAGGCAGTGATGCCAAAAAAAAAAAAAAAAAGAACCTTGAGAAGAAGTTTCACTAGGGAGGAGACAAACGCAAATGGCCAATAAGTATATGAGAAAATGTTCCCAATCATTTGCCATTAGAGAAATGAAAATTAAAACCATGAGAACCATCAGAAAATCAGATTAATAAATTGGAAAAATCAGAGAACAATAAATGTTGGAGGGCATGTGGTGAGATAGTAACTCTCCTTCGCTGCTGTTGGTCGTGTAGCTATGTACAGCCTTTGTGGAAAATGATCTGCGGATATTTAAAGAAAATGGAAATCAATCTACCTTATGACCCAGAGGAGGTAAGAAATAAAACACAACCAGTCATCTGAACTCCAATGTTTACTGAGGTGCAATTCACAATCACAAAGATTTGGAAACAACCTAAATTTCCATTGATAGATTACAGATTAGTAAACTCTGGCACAAACACACAATGGAGTACTATGCATGTAAAAAGTACTGATGATCACATGAAGCATGTCATTTCATGGGAAGAGTTGGAGGAAATTACGCTAAGTCAGTCAATCACAAAAGGACAAGTACAACATGAACCCCCTGATGTATGTATAATCAGCACAATACGTATAGGAGAAAAGCCACTTATCTCATAATATACGGGTTGTGGTACAGGCAGTTGGGTTGAGGTCAAACTAAAACCAAGGAGGTACATTTTAATCCAACACAAAGAAGGTGAACAAGGGGGAGGGGGGAAAGGGGGGAAGTGAGATAATGTCATGGGGGAGCAGGGCACTAACCCAATCAGGGGGAGAGACTGGTTATGCCTCCACAGAATTGGGAGTGTGCATACAGACCCCACCACGGTGCACCAAACCATGAGGGCAATGTAACCACATGAAGGAATGCATGAAAACATAGGGCTACAGGGTCAAAGAGAGCTAGTTAACATGTGGAGTTAAGAACTTTAGAAGGAACCAAGTCCAGCAAGTTTAAAGAACTAATGGCAGGAAAAAGCAAGAATTGGAGATAAAAAATAGTCAATATGATGTTTGGAACAGTCGGAGATGATACAAAATGACTTTGGATAGGTACAGATAGGCTTTTGAAGGGTCATGAAGACCATAAGATAAACAGAATATTATTCAGAGTACAACAGAAAGTCAGTTAAGAATTTTGAGCAGGATTGTAGTACTGTTAATTTCTGTTTTGTCTTTTCGAAACTTTATTTTGAATTAGTTTGAAAGATCATGTTGGCTGCTGTAGGGATGATATGCTGGAGTGGGGGGGGTGAGATAAGATGGAAAGATCCCTTAATTGCTGCTGTAAGTTTGAGTCAGAGATGACAACAACCTTAATGAAAAAAAAACACTCAAAACCAATTTCACTGCGATCAAGTCTATTCCAAAGCAAAGCAACCCTTTCGGACAGAGTAGAGCTGCCAGTGAGTTTGCGATACTTGAGTGGTTGGTGGTTTCAAACTGCTGGCCTAGTGGACTGCAGCCCAATACGTGACTACAATGCCACCTGGGCCCCCTTATATCCTTGATGGCTGTGAAATAATTAACAAGGAGAAAAGTATATGTATTTAGAGGCAGAATCAAGAGATTTTATTTAAAGTTTAATATGGCAGGTGAGAAAACCAATCTTTAATGCAAGTTTCTATTTTAGGGAAAAAGATAAACAGCTCAAAATTAGAAATACATATATACTACTAACCAAAGAAGCCAAACACACTACCATCAAATCAATTCTAACTCAGAGTGAGCCTGTATACAGTTTTGTAAATCTTTACTGGAGTATAGGGCCTCATCTTTCTCCTGTGGAGTTGTTGGTGGGTTTGAACTTCCAACTTTACAATTGAAAATGCATTGTGTAACTCACAGCATCACAGGAGTTCCTTGAATATACTATTAGGCCTAGGAATATCACTTGAAAAAATTTACCTTAAAGAGCAAAGTGACTATGAAGAGGAAATTATCTATAGGGGTATTCACTGAAGGTCAATGTATTATAAACTTAAATTGGATATCACTTTAAATGTCCAACAGGATATATATGATAAATTTACAAACTTAAAAACTCTATTATCACTAAAAATGATGACATAGATGTATAATATATATGCACATGGCTAATTTCCTTTAAAAAATCATTTTATACTCTATAATGACTAAATAGAAAAAAAAAATTTTTTTTTTTGTTTTTTTGGGGCCTCGCTGCCCTCTGGTGGTGGGGGTAGGAGGTCCAGCCTTGTTGCTGGATTTGAACCTGCAACCCAGTGGGCCACAGTACCACACACAACCACTACGCCACCGGGGCTCGGCCCGAAAATATTTTAATTTTAGAAAAGAATCCAGGTAAGTATTAAAATAAAATTGACATAAATATGAGTATAAAAATCTTTGAACAGGAATGTCTTTCTAATGAACATGATTCCAAAGACAAAAAAGCAAACACAAAAAGATTAACAAGAGTTAAACTTGATGAAACTATTTTTTAAAATGCTAACAAAATCAGAAGTTAAGTAAAAATTCTGGGGAAAATAGTCACAACCTGTAACAGTCAATAAATGAAAAAGTGTACAATACTGTAACAGGTCCAAAAAAGTCTACCAAAGTAGTATATTAGGGGTTTTTTTTTTTGAAAAATATTTTCTCCACATAGGTCCTGGGAGCATGTTAGCCATAAATTGAATAGTGGCTGAGAATTGCAACCCAAAATGCTTATAACCTCTATTTAATTGAAAAAACAATTCATATATTATTAGGGGTGAATGTAACCACAGAAAGGTAAGCCAGAATAAATCCATACTAAAGATTCATAGTAGTCCTTACTAGTTAGATAAGATGATCAGTCACCTCGGCCCACTCCCCCAACCCCCGCCTGCCACCACAAACTTCAATGGTAAGTTTGGAAGACAATAATAATAATTATATATATTTATTTTGGCATTGTCATCACTTTTTCATTTTCATGGAGTTTCCATAATTTGTAAAACAGATTAACACTTTTGAGAACAAAAGTCATACTGTTTCAATTTATATATATAGTCTTCTAAAACCATGTTTCAATAAATACATTAAAATTTCCTATGTATACTATGATACAATGATGTATAAGATAAAAAGTTTATACCCACAAGGAACTTGTAATTTGAGAATACCCCTTCAAAAAAACTGGAATTGTCTGGACAGAGTGAAGTTTTTATAATACATTTTTCTTTTTGTCCTGCTAGATGAACATCTAGCAACTCACTCTGAATTAGTGCACTCTTTATTGTTGCCTGGGAAAATTCTCTCTGGTCACAGTGAATTTTTGTAAAAGCAATTTTGCTTGAACCTCATTTTTAAAGTAATGGTTCATTTAAGAGTCTAGTGTGTGGCTGGTCTCAAATAGTGCAGAAATTGTTTGGGATGTTAAAGAACAACACTTACAAGAACAACACTATGGGAAAAACTCAAGTGTACAAGTTGTTTTTTCTTTAAAAAAAAAATGAAATGTTGACTGATGACAAACGTCATTCAGGACACCTGTCAACTTCCCAAAGGGACAAAGATATAGATGAAATTCATACACTTTTGCTTGAAGAACAACTATGGACCACTGAAGAGATGCTATCTGGACTATCTTGGAGTCAGTTCAGTGAATTCTAACAGAAGATTTGCGTATAAGAAGGGCTTCTGTGAAATTTGTATCTGAGATTCTGAAATGCTAGGAAAAAAAGCATTGAGTGGAAACATTCTATGCATTGAAAGAACAGCTACAAAGCAGCCCAGACTTTTTCCCAAGGTCATTAATGGTTATGAGACATGGTACTATTCTTAACTCTGAAAGCAAACATCAGTCAAGTCAGTGGAAGATGTCATCGTCACCTCACCCAAAAAACATCATGCTCATTTGTGTTTTTGATGTGAGGGGGATGGTGCATTTAGAGTTCATGCCACCAGGCCTGACTGTTAATCAAGCTTTCTACATAGATTCTGAAAAGATCAACAGTGTGTGTGACAAAAAAAAAGACCTGATTTGTGGCAGTTGGCGAACTAGTTTTGCCAACACGACAATGTACCTGCTCACACAGCTATTTCAATGTGTCAGTTTTTGGCAAAAAACAGCATGCTTCTCTTGTTCCATGCGACATCTTTTTGTGTCTGTGAATGAAGAGGGCCAATAAAGGACAGCAATTTGACCACATAGAAGAAGTAAAGAAAAAACGCAGGAGGTGCTGTCAGCCATCTAAACAGGTAAGTTTGAAAACTGTTTTCCAAGGATGGAATCACAGATTTGAAAAATGTATTGGGTAATTTGGAGAGTACTTTGAAGGTGATAAAGTTGTTTTATAAAAAATATTTTAAATACATAGCTTTGCGGGGGAAATTCTGGTTTGGAGAGGGATACCCCCCTTATATTAAAAATGACAAGGGCTGAGCCCCAGTGGTTTAAGTGGTTGAGTGCAGGACTGCAGCCCATGGGCTTGGCGTTTCAAATCCAGCAGCAGCTCTCCAGGAGCAAGGCTAGGTAGCTTCCACAACCACCACAGGCCAGTGATGCCCCCCCCAAAAGAATAATAAAGATGTGCTACATGAATGTGTTAAAAGAAGTATGAAATATGAGGTCAAAATGACAGACTAGGTGGATACGTTATCAGGGTCTTCTACAACAAAGAAACCAGAAAAAAAGCGAAATTAATGTGAATGACAAACCTAGAACCCCGCATTTCAAATCAAAGAAAAAAGAATTAGGTCACATTATTAATGGTAAAAAGAATGAAAAGAGCTGCAAATAAGGAGAAAAATTACTAAAGTTCCAGTATTTGGATTTACTCCAAGTAGTATTCTGGTTGGGGCACGAATTGGGTAATTGATTCAGCTCACTGGGGAATACAGCAGCAAACACATTAAGGATCAGTGACTAGAGAGCTATCAGACCATTGGATTTATAACAGACAAAGGCCAAAACCCATCCAATCACCCACCCATCCCTCAACTACTCTACACAACAAGCAATACCAGAATCCGGCTCACACACTGTGTTGCTACCAAATTCACCTGAAGATAAGTGGTGACTAGATGAGAATAGTCTAGAATTATTAAAACAAATATTGTCATCTGGAATTATTAAAACAAAACAAATATCAGAGTGAAGCAAACCAATATAAAAATTTTAAAGTTACACAATAGTACCACAACATCTTGGAGACAACCAACAACTTCAAACCTCTTTCTTACACACACACACATGGCAGCTGCTAGTATTAAGGTTTGTCTTGTGAAAATTCTGTGGAAACCTTTCCCCTCTACCTTACAGTCATTATCTGCTTCATTACCATGGAGAAAAAGATCACCAAGAAAATCCTACGGAGCAGGCTGTTCTCTAATGGACTCACTGTGATACAGCATAAACTTGATGGCAACCAAAAATATTAGCAAAGAAATATAATACTTATTTTAAAAATAATTCTTAGTTGAAAATGTTTTCCTTAAACATATTTTTATATTCATCCATGTGGTTATACAATAGCTGTAATGCATTCATTAGTTTCATTGATTTTGCTGTGTGAACATCCTTCCTAATTATGTATTAGGAAAGAAGGCAGGGAACTTTCTAAAAATTAGGTCACACTTATCTTCAACTTTAAAATTTATGCCAATTGCTTTCCAAAGTGGTTACATCAATATACATTTTCACCAACTGTGCCTACTGTTATTCTAAATTCTTACAAATACTTCTCGTCTCTACAAAGCCTTGGGGAAACACTGGTTAAGTGGTTGGCTACAACTGAAGGCTTAGTGGTACAATCCATTAGCTACTCAGAGGGAGAAACAAAATTGGCTTTGCAAATATTTCAACCTAGTAAACTCTGGATGGTTCTACTCTATCCTATAGGATCATTATAATGGTTATGATGGCACACAATTCCTACCTTCACATTGATTTCCATTTTCCTAGGCACGTCAGCAAATTTAATATTCCAAGAAAAAACTTTGTTCTCTCAAAAACCGTATTATGACCCACCTTTTAATAATTATTTTATATCTCATTGCCCTCATACTATTTACTCATCGTGTTCCAGTCTCTTCATTCCTGCAACATGCTAAAATCCTATTATCTACAAAGTTCCAACTCAAATGCCATTTTCTTCTCACCAAATCATGTGATTTCTAGTCTTGTGAACTGGTAGCATTGTGAGTTATGCTTTGGGCTACTAAGCACGTCAGCAGTTCAAAACCACTAGTTTCTCCATAAAAGAAAGATGAGGCTTTCTACTTCCATAGACTTATAGTTTTGGAAACCCTAGAGCTTTATTCTCTCCTAGAGTCTCCTTATCAGAATTGACATGATGGCAGTGAGTTTGGTTTTGATTTTTCACAACATAAGGATCCACTGTGGGTTAAGCACTGGGCTGATAACTGCAAGAGAGGATAGTTCAAAGCCACATTTCCATCAGGAACTTCTCCTTTGACATGAGATTAGAACTGAATGATGCCGAGCTACCATTACTGAATGTTCTGATCCAAGACTCAACCTGAGACTCTTGATCAAAGGGGGTTATATACACAACAGAACTTCAAATTCTCACAGAATCCAGACTTTAAGAAGTCATAGAAGGTAGAGGAACTCCTGAAACTATGACCCTTAAGTTTTTTTCAGCCTGAAAACTTTGAACAAAAATAATCCCTGTAGTCTCTACTAAATAATCAACTTAATCAGTAAAAATATCTTCTTTAAGCATTAAACTCTTTTGAGATTTATATGAGATCAAATGACGAAGACTAGATAAGAATTTTAGTGGGTAGTGAATTTGTTAATTGTAGGACCTTTTTAAAAGGTCTTTTTAAAGAATGCTTACATAATTCAAAAGAATGTAATTAATGACAATGAAATGTGCATGAAGCAAGTTGAATTGGGTGGTACATTCGTTTCCTATGTATGACGCATCTTCAAAAGTTCCTGGGAAAATAAAATGGAAAGATAATGGATTTTTGAAGCCCCTAGTATACTCTCAACAACAAAATCATCCAAAAAAAAAATTGGGGGCGGGGGGGCAAGAGAGGCATTGAGAAGGGCATCAGTGGCCGGATCCAAGGGAGTGGCAGTCTGAGCGACCTGAGGGATTCTAGAAGACTTCCTTTTGATGATTTGTTTAATCAGTGCAAGTGAAATTAAGGAACAATGGATGTAAAAAATGAACAGGTACTGAACGTAACCCCTACAGATCCTTATAAGTGCCTCTCTTTCTTCTGGTGATGAAGAAAATGTGGGAACTGAGGGAATACAGAATGAAATAAATGGAAAACGAATTTCCGCATCTTCCATTAACGAAGCTAGAATTAATGCAAAGGCAAAATGTAGACTAAGTAAAAACTCATCCCAGGGCTCTGGCAGAGGTGAATTCCAGCACTGACAATGGAAGTGAAGCACTGAGAAGTGGAGTAGCGGTGCCAACCAGTCCAAAGGGAAATTTGCTAGATAGGCGATCCAGATCAAGGAAAGGAAAGGGCCTGCCAGAGAAAGGTGGTGCAGGAGGTAGGAGAGTGTGGGGGACACCTATGACATGGAGGAAGAGAATGTCGAAGATCCTAACTCTAACGGTGACCAAGAAAACTGTGTTTATAAAACTGTAGTTCTGTAGGATGAAAGGGCATTTAAGAAGACTCTGACACCAATTATACAGCAATATTTTAAGCATGGTGATACAAATGAAGTTGCGGAAATGCTCTGAGATTTAAATCTTGGTAAAATGAAAAATTAGCAATATCTCTGGCATTGGAAGGAAAATGATGTCTAAGTTGCTTTCTGATCTTTGTGGGACAGTAATGAGCACAAATGATGTACAAAAGTCATTTGATAAGTTGTTCAAATATCTACCTGAATTAGCCTTGGCCACCCTTAGAGCACCACAGTTGGTTGGCCAGTTTATTGCTAGAGTTGTTGGAGATGAAATTTTATGTAATACCTATACTGATAGTTACAAAAGAACAGTAGATTGTGTACAGGCTAGAGCTACTCTGGACAAGGCGACTGTGTTCCTGACTATGTCTAAAAGTGGAAAGCATTGAGACAGGGTCTGGGGCGCTGGAGGTGGGCAGCAGTCTGTCAATCACCTTGTTAAAGAGACTGAGATGTTGCTGAAAGAATATATACTATCTAGAGAGAAAGCCGAAGTTGAACACTGCCTTAAGGAACTGGATGTACTTCAATTTCACCATGAACTTGTATAAAGCTACTGTAATGGTTTTAGAGTCAATTGAAGAAAGTACCTTTAGGATGACCTTGAATTTATTGAAATCCCTTTGGAAATTCTCTACCATTACTGTAGACCAAATGAAAAGGGGGTATGAGGAATTTACAGTGAAATTCCAAATATTACCTGGATGAATCACATTCCTATTGTGTGCTTGAGCGATTTGTACTAGAATGTCTCCAAGCTAGAATAATTTCCAAACAACTCAGAGATCTCTGTCTTTGAAGAGGCTGAAAGTGTTTTGTAAGTGAAGATGGTCACCTACAAGCAGAGAGCTACTGAATGTTCTTCCCATCCAAGATGTTGTACATATAGATGCATGAATTATAAGAGCTGTTAGCAGGGATTTTCTAAGCACTTGTTTTGGGTACAAGGCATATGTGAAATTTTATAAACCTACATATAAGGGAAATTTTTTTTGCCCTGGTGGGAGTAGGAGGCCCAGCCTTTCTCCTGGAGAACTGCTGCTGGATTTGAACTGCCAACCCAGTGGGCAGCAGTACCACACACAACCACTACATCACCAGGGCTCAGCCCATAAGGGAAATTTTAAAATAATTTTTAAGAGTCTAAAAGATGGACAGAAAATTAATCACTAAGAGGAATATTCTAATAAGCTACTTTTTTAAAAGTGCCATGTTTAGGACCTCATCATCCCAAGTTTTGCATTAACGGTCTGACTGCCACTCCTTTATTTCATGGACAGTTTTTTTTGTAGCTAAATCACTAGTTTACACAAAGCTTATCTGGGATAAAGTTAAGCTGCTAAAATACCCTGTGTTGGCTGCTGTTGTTGAAAATACTATTAAGATTAAAAACAAAACACACACAAAAAAAGGTTATTCTTTGTTTTAAAGGACTTTAAGGAAATGAGTTAGTCATGAGACTTATTCATCTTTCCATGGGGCATGTTGATTGGTATTAAAGACTAGACAGTTCATTAAATGGTGGATGCAGTATCTATTTTTATACTAAAAAAGTGAACCTGGTGGGCTGAGCCCCGGTGGTGTAGTGGTTGTGCGCGGGACTGCGGCCTACTGGGACGGAGGTTCAATTCCAGCAGTGGAACTGGGCCTCCTACTCCCACTGCCGGAGAGCAGTGATGCCCCCCCACCCCCAAAAAAAAAAAAAGTGAACCTGGTTTGAGAAGAATGTATGACAAAATAAAACGTGAAGCAGTGTTAAAATAATTTTTGCCCAGCAACGTCTTTAAGTCTGGAAGTTAAAATTGGGGAAAAATAGACAGTATTGACAGATAATACTGCACAGGGGAAGAAGAAAATAATGGAAAGTTAAGAACACATGGGGAAAATGTTCATGGAGCATATTGAATTTACTTAGAAAATTTGGGCTAACAAAATAGCTGATAGACAAAAGTTAAAAATAAGGTAAAGAATAATTCCAAAGAGAAAAAAAGTGAGCAGACTCAGAGATCTGAGAGGTAAAGCATTTTTTCTATATAACGAGATCTAAGATGTAGCTTAGTGAAACAAAAAGGAAATCACTTCTTGATCCCAGGAATCTAAAAGTGTGGAATGAAGACAGGAAACCACATTTTCCTTTAGATAAATATTTTAGATAATATTGTTGTATAGCAAAGGTTATTTTTTTTCATAAAGGGAGAGATAGTAAATAACTTAAACGGTATGAACTTTGTATATGTGCCACCGAAGCAAACACAAATGGTATGAACTATGTACAATCTGTCACACTTAAAAAACAAAAACAATCCTTTAGAAATGTGAATACCCAGAACAGAGGATAAATCCATGGTGTGGTATGGCTCTGATGAACCATATAACTATCTTTTAGTTCTTTAAGATTTCCTCCCTGTAGTATTAAGGCCCTTAGGTGAGGCCTTTATACCTCTTTAATCATGTTAGACTTGCATGTTCATTTGTACATCCAAGGTGACTGGGGTCCATAGTAGTTGAATAGATGACCCATCAGAGACAGTGATGGGCTCCCCGAGGGTACGGGAAGTGAGGATTGAGTGAAGGGAAGAAGGGAGTTGATAGGATTGATAATTGTATAACCCCACCTGATAGGATTGAACAACAGAATTGTATGGGAAGGAATGGGATATATTGGAATGATTAAGATATCAACTAAAATATTTAAGTTTTAAAAATAAAATAATGAGGGCTGAGCCCCGGTGGTGTAGTAGTTGTGCACGGGACTGCGGCTCACTGGAGGTTCAATTCCAGCAACAGCTCCACGGGAACAAAGGCTGGGTCTCCTACTCCCACCACCAGAGGGCAGTGATGCCCAAAAAAACCGCCCCCCCAAAAAAATAAGGAAATATTATGAGCAAAAAAGGAATAAATATGAACACCACTTTAAGTCTGTGGGGTTTATGAAAGCAAGCTGCTGACCAGATTCAACCCATGGGCCAAAGTTTGAAGCCTAAGATTTACAGGATAAAATTCTAACTATTTTTCAGGAAAGGATATTAATAATCCAAATCCAATCTTTCTCAACAGGCATACCACCACAAATTCACTCCCTTTATACTTAATAGATGTAGATGTTTCAAGTTTTCTGAATATATGGATATGGGCCTTTTATTTTTACTGTTCTCTTAGGTGGCAACATGTTTCTCTTTATATAAATGTTCTTAATTCAAAACCCAGTCCTCTTATCACTTATTCATGTGCTCTTCTAAGTCATCCAAGTAGTGATCTATTCAAAACCTTTCATTGTTTAAATTTCTCAAGAATATTCTCAGTGCGGAGTGATAGTATCTTCATCATCTATTTCAGCACATCCACATTACTCTAAGGAAAAGGAAACCGTATTAAACTGAGTATCCCCACTACCCTAGACTGGTACCAAAATAACTAGCCAATAACATGCCCCCAAAATATTAAGCAGTGAATGTCTATTGTTCACACATTTTAAATATAAATAACTTCATGTGATGATGACTGAGATAATGACAGAACTGCTATTTTATGCACTCATAACTGGTTTCTGCTGCTTTATGCTTTTTTTTTAAAGAGTAGCTTCTTTTTCATTTCACTGATTTTAAGAGAATTTTCTACTTTACATGCCTGGTTATGTTCCTGAGTTGCACAATTATCTGTTCCATTATATTCTGTTAGCTGTTCTCTTCTTTTTTCTCTAACAAGAATTTTATGAACATCATCTTCCAGTCTATTGAAGAATCCTCCATCATGTGATAAAGTATGAGAAGAACTCAAATCCTGTCAAAAATGAATTATGATTTACTATCATTTAATACAAAGGTCTATGCATTTAACAAACCTAGTGAACCACTTGAATGATAGAGAATGAGATAAAAAATGATAAGTATCAGACACTATCATATAATCTTCTTTAGCGCCAGAAAATAAACTGTGCAGGTACATTTTAGCAGTGATTTACTCCAGACTTAGGCAACACTAATTTTCATCTTTGCAGATTTGCCTACTGTAGACATTTGCTATACATGAAATCATACATGTGACTGGCTACTTTCACCTAGCATGCTTTCAGGGTTCATCCTTGTTGTGGCTCAACTTCCTTTTTATTGATGAATAGTAGTCCATTGCATGTATAGATCCCATTTTGTGTATCCATTCATCAGGTGATGAACATTTAAGTTTTTCCCACTTTGGACTACAATGAATACTGCTGCTATGAAAAATTCGATTAATAGCTTTTGTGTGGGAAAATGTTTTCAATTCTCAAAGATATACCTAGGAAAAACGCTGGGTCACATGGTAACTATGTCTGAAACCTTTTTAGGAACTGCCAGATGTTTTTCAAAGCAGCAAGGCTTTTTTCCAGTTTCCACTTTTTTTATGCTGTAGGAAAGTGTGTATCTCCACACCCTCATTTATACTTATTCTATCTTATAACTATCCTAGAGAGTGAGGACTGGTCTTGTGATTTTAACTTGTATTGCTTTGATCGCTAAGAAGGATCTCTGATAGTGCAGTGTTCAGCACTGGACTGTTAAGGAAACGTTGCAAGGTCAAATCCTTCAATCACTCCTGAGGGGGAAAGATATGGCCGTCTGCTTCCATTTAGAGCCTTGAAAACACTATGGAGCTGTGTTCCACATTGTCCGTTCTGACAGGGTCACCATCAGTCAGAATTGATTAGAAGGCATTGGTTTGGGTTTGATGGCTATGAATATTGAGCATCTTTTCATCTACTTACCAGCTATTTGTGTGTCTTCGCAGAACTATCCATTCAGATACTTTGTCCACTTTTTAATTTGGGTTACTTATTTCTTTATTACTGAATAGTAAGAGTGTTTACATATTTTGGTATCAATTTTCTTATCAAATATCCACTTCACACACAAAAAAATTCCCATCCTAAGGGCTGTCTTCTTGATGATTCTTTGCAGCACAAATTTTTTTGTTTCAATTAGGTTAAATCGATCTTTGTTGTTGCTTCTACATTTGATGTCATATCCAATTGTCAAACCATTGTCTTCACCAAGAGTCACAAAGATTCACCACTTTATTTCCTTCTAAAAGTTTTATAGTTTTCACACTCATATTTAGGAGTATGGTCCACTTGGAGTTAGCTTTTGTATGATGTGAGGAAGAGGTCCAAATTAAATCTTTTGCATGTAGAAACTCAACACCATTTGTTGCAAAGACTATTCTTTCCTTTTGCATTCTTGCCAAGAAAAAAGCCCTATTAGATATATAAATGTAAGGGTTTATTTCTGACCTCTCAATTCTTTTCAATTAACCTCTGTCTAGTCTTGGACCAATACCAGTGTCTTGATTACTATTGCGCTGTATTACTCCATCTTTTATATTTCAAAGTATTTTTAAAATTATACATACAAGTGGTAAAAATAAGATTTATCACATCTTATCCAACTTTGTCAAATTATAAATTTGACATATTTTCCAGGAGAAAGTAATATTTCTTCTCCAATTTCTTGTGAAGGCAGACTAAAGAAAATGTTCCTTTCACTCTCATTGGCTTTGCATATATCCTACATTTTTCAGCTCTAATTGTAATGAATCAACTGTATTATGAGGAAATAAACACATTGTTAAGACAACAATATCTTACCATTTTATTTATTTAAAATGTCCAGAAAAAGGCAAATATATAGAGACAGAATATACATTAATTGTTACCTTAGAGGGACTGGGCCGAGGAGAATGGTGAGTAATGGCTAATGAACACGCAGCTACTTTTTGGTGTGATATAAATGTTCTAAACTAGATGACAGTGATGGCTGCATAAATGTAAACAGATAAAATCTGCTGACCTGTTTCTTTTAAATTGGTGAATTTTAAAGTATACTAAGCCTCTTTTATAAAAATGTTTTAAAGAGTCTATCCCTCATGAAAACAACCAAATATCCACAAAAGAAGAATAAACACATTGCAAAATATTTACACCATGGAATAGAATTTAGCAATGAAAGGATCAAACTAAATTTTTTTTTAATTTAAAAAAAAAGAAAAGGATCGAACTACTGTGACATACAACTTAGATGAATCTTTAAACACACTGCTGAGAAAAAATAAGCCAGACCACAAGAATAATCACTGTTAATTTCAATAAAAAGGTAAAACTACTCTACGATAAAGAAAATCCCAACATTGGTTACCTCCGTGGAATGGATCGCCCTAATGGGGCCCAAGGAATGATGATGTAGGTCACATAAGTACTATATACACATCAAAACTCATGAAACTTAAATTTAAGGCTTGTGATTTTTATTGTATGAAATCTGTATCTACTCTAAAAATTTAGAAAAACTAGAGCAATGTATTTTATCACTAAAGTTATTTCCTATTAAGAAATACACCCTTTACAGAGCAGACTTAACTGACAAATAGGAATGCTTACATCAACAATTATTGTATTTCCATGGTCTCTGAGCTACTTCATCTCCCTAGTTTTATAGGTTTAGGGTACTCTACACATACAGTTAAAAACAAATCTCAATATGGACAAATCTCTATGAATTATAAAGAATGCTGGTGTTAGAACAAAATCATACACAAAGTGAATGGGGGTGGGGGCATGGAGTAGAGACCCAAAGCCCATGTATAAACAATTGGACATCACCTCATGGAAGAGTCACAAGGAAGAGATGAGCCAGTCAAGATGCAGTATAGCACCAATGAAACACAACTCTTTCCTCTAGTTCTTTGGTGCTTCCTTCCCCCCACTATCATGGCCTCAATTCTACCTTACAAATCGGATTAGACCAGAACATGCACACTGCTACAGATAAAAACCACAACACAGGGAATCCAAGCTAGATAAACCCCTCAGGGTC